>JAOBBB020133795.1:0-12754 GCA_025331005.2 Zoanthus gigantus
TAAAATTAGTGGTAGATTTAAGGATTAATGCCCGCTACCAACGTGACCATACTTCCCTATTCGTGGTTTCAAGTTAGCTACTAGCACATTTGTGCTATCTACACTTGACGTTTATCTTCACAGCCACGTCCCACAAGCATTGCGCTTTTACTACATCTCTTAGTACAAGTTGTTTAATTTTACTAGATTGTTCCATGTGATAGTATAATCATGTTACCTCGACACGAAACATTTTTCCTGTCCCTTTCAGCAAAAGAGTCTCTACTTTTGCTCCATCCTGTTATGGGAAACATAAAACTGCGTCAGAGAATCGTAGAAATTGAAATAATTGAAACTCATATAATTTGCAGCTAAAAAATGGAATACACTACCAAACGATCTATAAACGAAATCAAAGGGCTCTTAGAGCCAGCTCATTCACGTAATGAACAATATTAAACAGTCTAATGATTAAATCTTTTTTCTTTTCAAAATGTTTTAAAAGTAAATTGTATAACAAAGTAAGAAAAAGGCATTATAGGCAATTTTAAGTTAAAAAAAAAAGAAAATAAAAAAAAAAAAAAAAGATCAGTACGGGCCTCGAACTAGGTCCGTGTACACGAAAGTTAAGAGTTCTACCATGGCACCACGCTCGCAGGGCACTATCACTTCCGTCTACGGTCCACAATTTCCCTCCACAAATTCTGGTCTACAACCACTTCCGCCGACATTTTACCCCCACGATACTCATTTATTGCTCGCATGCCCGCGCATGAGTGAGCTAAAAAGGGAAACAAATAACTAAAAATGCAAGGCAAATTCGGAATGACACTCTCAATAGATTCTCAAATTTTTTACCAATCGTCTTAAATAACAAACCCAGACCAATATCCTTGGAATTCAGTGGAGGAAAAAGGTGAGTTTTCGCATTTCACTTTCTTAACTTAACAATCACTGCAAAACACAGATTACGTTTATTTTTTTAAAAAATGATTTCGAAATGTAAGTAATCAATTGATGAATAAAAATCTATTTCATCACAGTAATCAATTGGTAACTAAAGTGCAGCTTTGACTTAAATCAAAATTGTGAGCTTAAAGCAAACACGTGTTGTGTACCTGAACTGCACTCATTTTAATAACGTATATTATAACAACGACTAACTAGTAAATCTTAAAGAATTTTGAAAGAGTTATTACATTTTCGTTTTATAAAACTAACCTCGTCCTTTTCAAGTTTCCAGCCGTCTTTTAAATTTAGCAAATTCCATGTTATTTCCAGCGTTTCGCGGGCTTTCTGGTGGTAAGCTTGATCCTGCACACAAACCAAAAATATAAAATAATTTGGATAGTACGCGCGCTTTGATTGGTCTACAAGTAGGTTTTCATAGCGCTATGAAGGATATGATCGGCTGTCTCTAACTTGTGAGAATTTACAGTTTCATGAAAGAAATAAAACTATACATCAACGCACTTCGTATATTGTCTATTGTTAACTCGGAAAATAATAATTGTATAAAAGAGATAAAAAATGTTTCATTGCCTCCATAGCCTGATGAAAACCTCGCTCAAAGTTTGTGAGAATTCTCGAGCAGGTGAAAACCCTGGACTGGATCTCGGGTTTTCAGTGATATGCTCTCAAATTCTCCCAAACATTAACGTTGGGTTTCACCAATTTCTTAAATAGACACTGAGACTTGTAAATGCAGTAAAACATTCTTTAATCAAAGTGAATCGTTTAATCAGTGTAAGGTAAGGATTAATATCTAACAGTTTCTGTTTACGTAAAAAGTATTCAGCAAACAAAATAACAACAATACAACAATCACCAAAACTCAATATAATAATAATAATAATAATAATAATAATAATAATAATAATAGTAATAATAATTTACATAGCGCTTTTTCTCAACCATTCAACAGCGCTGTATAGTAATAATACAAAAAAATGAAGGTACTAAAAAGTATGCTAAGGCCTGTTTCAAACGTCGAACTTCACAAGTGCCGAATCTAATGCTAATGAGCAAATTCTATCGTTCTACCTCATTTGCATTAGATTCGGCACATGTGAAGCTCGACGTTTGAAACAGGCCTAAAAATGTTCTAATGGAGCTCTTTAAGTTACTGTGTCTATTAAATTCACTGCACATTTTCACCCACATTCCTAAAGGTGAATAGGACAATTACGTAACATTTGGAGGGCAATAGTGTCACAGTGCAAATGATGCTGCGAGAAAGACAAATAAATTACATGCATGGCAAATTTCTGTCTTTCATAAACCAGAATTGGGTTTATGGAATTTTAAGAAGTATGATTGAAAAGATGTGGCATCAGGCTGAATTTTGGTGATTGGTGTTCCAAGATTCTTTAGCAGGGCAATGAAGTTGGATTTCAGCATGTCCGTAGGGAGCTTGCCAGTCTCACAGATCTCAGAGACGATTCCCGATATCGCATCAACACCTATCGATCTGGTCCAGCAGCTTTTCCTGGGCATACTTGACCTCTAATGTGAGAATGGGGGACTCGTTTGAGTAAAATCGTATAAGGTCGGAAACGTCAACACGACGTGCATGCTGTGTCACTATCGGAATACATATATTTCAGAGTCTTGTGTAATATCCTTAGCGACAAAAATGCATTTTAAAGAAATTATTATGCTTTGCCACCCTCTTGGTGATATCGACGATGAAAACTTTTGATGGCAATTTATTCGTGATAAAACTTGGATATGCCATATAAAGCCTACACTTAACGGCAAAGAAGAACATCGTGCAAGTTTATCCACTCCATAGTACCTTCAAATAACAATTATTGCCAAATGAGCTTTCTGACCAAGAAAACTGTGAGAATTTAGCTTAAAATTTCATCAAGTAGATCAAAATGCAAAGCGAAAAAGTGCATACGAACAAACAATATATTTGCCATGAAACAAAGGCTTGAACAACTTAAAAAGAGTCAAGAGTACGTTTCAATTAGTCAAAAATCAAATTTCATACTTGCTTCAATGAACAGCGATCGGGAATCAAGAAAAAATTGTTGATTTGTCCACGTCTTAAATACGACGCCAAAAAGGTTTAAAACGTGTTGTCGACTTCAGGTTGACGTGTGGGCACGCATGCGCAGTTAAAACTACAGTCTGTGAAAAATTACTTTTGCTTGAAGTCCTAGACGACTGGATGTGGAAGATCTTAAGGTCCCTATCATCAGCCCTGAATAGCATTGTAGTCCGTCTGGTCTAGCCCTTTTGCTTATATTTGTCCAAATGCACATCAAACCATGTGGCTGTGAAGACTTGATCATGTTCCTTACACCAGTTAACCAGCATGTCCCCTCGTTTCTTTCCCCTAGTCCTAAGGTCTAAACTGAATTCACTGTTTATTCAATTATAAAAACTTTCCGAGTCCATTGCCAACCCCCTCTACATAAATTACCTGAGGTGACAATGGAACTTTACTGTTGGCCTCTTTCTCGGTATCACTCTCGTCGTCTGAGCCTTGTGGAAGGAAGTAAACAATTCTGTTAATTTTGACTCTCATAATAAACCGCACCTAACTGTATTTTCTTGACCCTGGGGAAGATAAAGAAGGAGTTTTATTACATCAAGTATAGATAGCACAAACGTGCTAGTAGCTAACTTGAAGCCACTATATTGGGCACTATGGCTACGTTGGTAGCGGGCTTTACCCCTTTAACTACCATATAAAATAGTAAGCCTGACTGCCAGCAGCCATGGACAGCTGTTTCGGCCTTTTTAAGCTTCTTCAGCATGGCATAGCTAGCAAACAGGCTCAGGTTCCCATATTACCTATATAGTGGCTTCAAGTTAGCTAGTAGCACGTTTGTACTATCTAACATTAGCATAGCTCGGCACAACAGGCTCAGATTCCCATAGTGCCCAACATAGTGGCTTCAAGTTAGCTACTAACACATTTGTGCTTTCTAACATTCGCATAGTACAACCAGCTTAGGTTCCCATAATGCCTAATATAGTGGCTTCAAGCTGGCTACTAGCACGTTTGTACAATCTATACTTAGTTCATCTTTATATACACACCCCAAAAAACTGCGCTTTTACCAAAAGACTTGTACTACAGGTAATTCTTCAATTACATTTTCACTCATTATCATACATTACTCAATTACAATTACAAAACTAAATAGCAAAACTAAAGTACCCTGAAAATATGAAGACGATATGTTAAAACACTCTTTCAGCGATGTAATGGAAGCCCTAATTATATAGTATGGAGTATTGAAGCCACATCCCACAAGAATTATTCATTTACCTATTTGAATAAACTATGTTTAATGCCAACAAAACAATATCAAGTAAAATGAAATTTATAACAATAACAATAATTTTAGTCGACTGAAAAGAATGCTGTTTGATTTTTCTGATATCTATTCCCAAACAATATTCTCTGATTCCATAATAAATATGTTCTGGCCTAAATGTATTTTAGCCAATCAGAGTGCACAAGTAATTTATTTACTATATAGCTTGATATTACACCAAAATAACTAATTACCTCGGATGGCATTTACCAACCAAAAATCCCCATGGAAAGATCGATCACAGGCAATATTGTGTAAGTATTCCACATCCGTAGCTAAATATTTGTTGGAGATTCCGGGTGCTACACGTATTGGAGAAATACCAGTGGGTCCCCTAGGACACAAAATTAGGCAGAATCAGCATTTGAAAATAAAAATTGGTAAGATCTGCTAAATGGTGGCCCTAGGTTCCATTTCCGAACTTGCCAAAGGATTGAAATATTGAGCAGTCTTTCTTTCATTACACCGCACGTGGAAGAGCCGTTAAGCCCTTGCCGTAATATCCTATCTATCCATCTTCTATCTGTTAAAATCTTAAATACCAGTGCATACCATACACGATTATAACTTTGGTTAGTCTAAGCTAAAAGAGCTCCAAATAATTTATTTCCTCTGTTATTATCCTTAGAATATTATTGTAAACTGTTTAATAGACGGTCCTGTCCTCAAGTAAAAAGTAACAAAGCCTAGCTGTGTTTATCAGTAACATCATCATCATCATCATCATCATCATCATGGAAACAGGAAGCAGGAAGTATGGACCAATCAAAATTAAGATAAGCTTCTACCAAATCATGTTTCAGCTAATTTCAAACCTTGTCTAATTACTGTCAGAAATATTGGGGGTTTTCTGATGTTTTTCTTTAATCTTACTTTGGAGAGAGGACACAGATGTATGAACCAATCGGCATTAAAATAAGGTTTACCCAACCTTGTATTAGCCAATCGAAAACCTTGTTTAAATACTCTGAAAAATATTGGTTTTACTTTGGGTAGAGGATAAAAACCTTTGAACCAATAAAAATTAATATAAAGTTTAACCAATCCTTGTTGAAACGAATTACAAAACCGTTTAATTGCACCACACATACCCCCGAGGTGAACTTGCTGGTGAGAGACTGGACGATGATTTGGACTTTGCCGTCTGAAGTTTGTCCAGGTTAAATTCTGTGGCTACTAGAATCAACTGCAAATTAATAAGAGCGAGATTTGTTATTGCAAAAAAGGCAAAGAGTGGGAAATCTACTGGAAGTCAGAATGTTTAGACTCCTGTTGAAAAACCGAAAGTTAGCACCAGAAGTCCGGAAATTAAGCGATGATCGCTGTTGGTCTATCGTGACCAAACGCAACGTTTGATTTTAAGTAACGATTTTACATAGAAGATTAAACGTTAGAAACCTTGATTCGATTTTTCTCTTTTACGTGATTATGTACGCCTTTTTATCACAAAATCTCAGGGGCTACACGGTACAATCTCTCTTTTCTAACTTTATTTTCGTAATTTGTGTATTTATGAAAGAAAGATTTTGATCCATGTTGATGCAGTTTGGGTGAAGTCTAAGTTGGGGGTTTCGATCTTGTTCGTATGTTCAACACTCTGGACGTCGCGTTGGGGGCCGGTCTGACATTTCTCTCGTGTTTCTTTAATCTTTCTTCTACCCGAGTCTTCCTGTCTCTCTGCTGTAGACGTTGCCACATACACTACAGGGGATCTTGTACACATTGTTGTATTGTCTGCAAAGGGATCAGAACTATGATTCCGTAGCGTTGTCTCCGACTTACAGACATTCCAAATACCTGCTACATACGGAACTACAGCAGTAATTTTCTTGATGAAAATGCTCTTCCTCTAATTTTCACAAACCATGGAACGAGTATGTTAATTACATTCTTAGGTAAGTCAATCAGGAATCTCGTCATATTTCAAATTCAAATTATATATCCTGAAAAACACTTCAGGGGAAATTGCCATTCCGGAGCAGCTTTTCTCCTATTGAATGATAGACGGGGAACAAAATAGCTAATCAGAATGTGAAATTTATTGTTTATAGTTCCATATTGCCTATTATTTGGTAATGGAATTTTTTCAGTGTTAAATTGTCACGATCGTTCGTATTAAGGTTATATTGACGTCATAGTAAAATCACTTTGTCCAAAACTACATCAACACTTTCACACTCGTTCATTCTACAATGTTATTATCCAACCTAAAACAACAATTGTTATTTTTTTTTACCCTTGCCATTCCCATACGGTACTTTTCATCCTGATCACATCTAAAAATTAAAAAAAAGATACATTTTTAGTTTTTCTTTCAAAAATGCGATTGAGGTTCCACCATATATTTAAGGGTTCCACCATGGTTATTAGTCATATAGTTACGTAACAAGGTACACAATAAAAGAATAAGCCGGTTGAGTAGTTTTACCAACTGAGCTATGAAGCCACACGCGTTGGAAGGTGGTTAATCTCAGTGGGGCCATCCATGTCACCGAAAGATGCTCAACGCATGTTGAGTTTGAACCATGGCAATTGCTAATCCCTTCAACGGGATTTAAACCCGTGACCAATGTGATATCCATGCAGCACTCTAACTTAACTGAGCTAAGATAACCGGAGAGAAGATCACCTCTAGCGGCTCCATTAATACCACTCTAAGGTGTGCAATGATTATTGTGACTGAGTTTGTACAGTAGTGTAAACGATAACATGAATAATAGTTGCGGTTATAATCGAAAATTAAATTATACTGCAGTGTAAACAGTGATGTAACGAAGGATCATTGCAGTTATTTACACATTTTAAGTAATTCTAAAAGAGAAGCCAGAAAGAGAACTTCCACGCTACCATGGGATTCAAACCCATGACCTCTGCGGTACCTCTGGTAGCGAAACTCAGCTGAAGAGAAAGAGAAATTCAAAAAATCAAAAAAATTAAAGTTAGTGATTTTAGGGGAATTCTTCAAAAGGCGTTTGTCATAGTATAATGGCGTACGAAAAGAAATATTTCAGAACTGAAAGTATAAATAAAGACGTTTGACGTAACAATTTTCATTGTAGTAACTGCAAAGGGCAAAGTTCACTTTAACGGTGCCAAAACAACACTGGTGTATTTTCCCACATTTCTAACGACATCGTTGGCCTTCTTTATGTTCATCTTAGTTTTGCGCGAGATCAGTCGCCAAAACGTATCAAATTTTCAATTTCCAGATCCAATTAAAACCAATATAATCCCCTCACATCCAAACCATTTATCGAAACAAATTAACCCAACAAAGGGGGAAAGGCCACTTGGAGTTGTTCCCATAGAGCTTAGATAACCAAATGGGCAAGTACAAAGTCTGGCTGTTGCGTTTATTTTTAAAAGTATATTACATCAGTTGTGGGTTTTTTGTATGTATAAAATGTCCTTATCCTTCTGATGGTGATGGCAAAAGACCAATTCGATTACGACCTTTTTTTATCGTGTAATTTTCGTTTAAAGTTTTGAAAAATCAGTTCCGGTTTCACCTTGACCGAGAGATGGGAAACTGGTAATTACCGTATCATTTTCTGGTCCATGACGTCAAAAGCAGAATTTAGTAGTGAGAGGCCAGTCCTGTTCTTATATATCTGTTCCATTTTCTTGTAAAATATGTTGGAGCTACGTAAATCGAACAGATATATAGAAACAGGACCGGACCCTCACTACCAAATTCTGCTTTTGTTCTTCCTGCGGGCAGAACTTAACATAAGTATTGTTCACCGTGGGTACACTTGATGATGACAAAGAGTCGAAAACATTCAGAATATTTTCTAAAATTTCAAACATATTATTGGTTTACAGATTGTCTTTGTTTACAATGTTTTAGTATTTTTTATAACTTTTCTTTGTTTTTGATACTCATCTCCTGAATAACCGTATGAATATTAAACTACCTAAACAAAGCATACAAAATGTGTATACTGAAAGATTATTAACCGAGCGCGAGGTATGTATGGAAAAATATCAGACTGAGGTCTTGACAGTACGGACCGAGCGCACCGAGGTCTGATATTTTTAAAAACAGACTGAGTAAGAGAGGTTAATAAATCGTTTATTATATGAATTGTTTTTACTTCCAGTAATTCATCCCATGCCTACGTCTACGAAAATCATTGGAAATACCCGAAGTTTTCAGAAAGCTTCCAAAATGTTTAAAAATTATTTCTTATGCATTTTTGGATTTCTGAAAATTTTCTAAAAATCTTCGGAAATCTTCGAAAGATTTCGGAAATCTTCTGAAATATTCGAAAATTTTTGGAATTTCCTTAAAATTGTTTTTTAAGTAATTTTGCGAGTTTGAAAAATTTTCTGAAATTCAACATCCGGTAAACTAGTCCGAATACGCATTTGACAGACCGCGCGTCAACCAATCAGAATGCAGGAAATTGCAAGGTCATATCATAATAAATCTAATTACCTCACCTTTCCGTTACGTTTATTTTTTTTGGAAGTGGTGTGTAGATATATCTATGTTAACTATCTTCGAATGTCCAGTTACCGCTGACTATAACGACTACAGATTCAATTTGTACAGTCTTAGCCTCAATATGGAGTTAAATATTCCTAAATGCCAACGTAGTTTTACACTATTTTAAATGTGTGTATTGTTGGAGGTGTGACTTTTCACTTTCTTTCACTAGTACTTTTGAATTTAAAAAAAAAACGAGACCAAGACTGTAGAAAATGTATCTGCAGTCTTTTAAATCAGCAGCAACTAGGAATTCGAAACTGGTCTACTCTGAAAACGAGTCAAAACCGCAAGCTAGCGGTGAAATATATATTCCGCTAGCAGTGGAAATAATTTCATCAAAACCTTTACTATTATATACGGGCAGTTAAAGTTATTTTTTCCATAGACGAAAATAATTACTTCACTCGGCAGCTGTGGTATTGGATTATCTGCAACTTTTTATATATGATTCTATTCCTCGAATGATTCTATATGAAATTGTTCCTAAAGCTGAATGCTCAGAAAAAATTCAGAGTCACTGACGGGAATCGAACCCGCAACCCTCTGATTACCAGTCAGATGCTCTACCCACTGAGCTACAGAGACTCACATGGGGAAATGAGTCACTGGTTAAGTTCTTATATATTCCCGCTGGACATATGTCTCGCACCTGCTCGCTCAATATGTCCGATATGCGACTTTTTCTTTCTGTTTTTAAATGACTTTTTTAGAACAAGAGCTGGTTTTACACTCACATAAATTCCGATGGTAGAACAACGTGCTTCCTAATTCTTGAATATACCTTTAAAAACACATCAGCAAGACCACTGGGCCTAAGGAACAAAATGATAAAATTCTTTACTTTTTTATTTTGGATTTTGTTTTACTCACAACCGTAGTCACTTGCGATTCCTGAAAAATAATTGGTTCCCAATTCCATAATTTTAGGATTATGTGCACTTTCAATTCCCAAAAAATATTGCTTCCCGATTCCATAATTTTAAGATAAATTGCAGTTTTGATTCCCGCAAAAATATTAGTTCCTGATTCCATAATTTTAGGATAAAGTGCACTTTTTTAGCGTTATCTGGTTAGCTTGGTTTATAAGGTGCCAATCTGTGGTGCACGAAGCTCAGGTTAGATTCCCAAAGTCCAGGGCTCCATCCATAGGCTGGACAGCTTGCAAAGGATTTAGCGTATGAATTTTACACTAAATTGCACTGCACTAGGTTAGACTACCCTAATTAATTCATCAACATTTTATCAGGAAAAAATCTTGACTTTCTGCTCACCATCTCTTGTGACACTGGTACGCCAGACAGATTCCATATTGATTCATCAATTCGATAATTCCTCTGTTAAATTAATAACATTAAAGTAAGCCGGAATAAAAAGGAACTCAAAAATAAACAAAACTTCAACGTACGGCTAACAACAACAAAACAGCAAGAACAAAAAACATTTACTCTCTTTCATAATAAGTTTTTGATTTTACAGGAATGTAATTTTAAAATAAATGGACAGTTGCTGGTTGACTAGAATGACCACTGGGGCTACAACAAACTAAATAATTTTATAAGTTTACAAATAGTTTTCAAAGTGTAAATGTATCTCGGCAGGGCGAAATTTCAAATATTCTCTCCACGATCAAATAGACCCTATATATGCAAAAGAAAGAGACTGGTAACGGGCAAACATGAAAACGAGGTCTTAAAGGCTTTTTTGCGGCCTTCCTGATATAACAGGAAGAAAAATGTTAGCTTCGAGAGCGTTTTTTTAGGAATATGTCACTGTTTGAAAATCCCTCAACAAATAAAAACCAGGTGCTTCGAGTTTGGTTGAAATTCATGCATGGGTGATGCAGCTGAAAACTCAAAAACTAAAGCAAAACTTGGGAAACGTAGCGAACTTGTGTTGTGAGTGTTGTTTAAGCCTTTCTGTCAAACTACCGCGTGTTAACATTAAAATAGCTACCACATAAAAGATTTTCAACCACTTCATTGTGTTTCATCTGGAAAGTTTTTAGCTGCAAATATCAATGCGGAATGATTTATTCTTAAGAGAAGCGATTTCTTCTTTCTCCAAAGAAGAATCATAAATGCTTTCACATATTCCGATGTTTGATACGTTAGTTTCAGCATCTTCTACCACAGTCTCTGTATTCTTTGACTATGGTTCAACCGCTTGGCTTTTTCCAGTGGACTTTAACTTTTGTTTAACTTTTTGGGATGTCTAGCAGGGCCTGGATGAACTATGTTTTTTGATTTACATGCTACAACCTCATTCAAAGACTATTTCTAATCAGCTGTTTCAAAATAAAGAAAATATTTTGAATGCATACAAAGTGTTGAAGGACTTGTCGGGACAGACGGTATGAATATGCTGAAGCATCGGCGATTCTTCTGCTTTGGTAGAGATAATATGGTAATTATTTTAACACCACAGAGGGACAAATAGCAGTTTTGGATACAAAGTGGAACAAAACAAAATGTTTGCACTGAGAAATATACTAATTTGAAATGAAAATTTGAAGGACTTTTCTTATACTCAAGTTATTAAAATAAACAAATGTTTAAGAACCTCACTTTGATGTTTGTTCTGCACCAGTCCAACCCTTTTTGTATAAGGTCGGTAAATTTTATATCATTAATACTATATTAATGACAAAATAACCGTCATTACTATGGAGACCCGTTGGCGATTTAATAAAAAAGAAAAAATAGTTTACCATCCTGATTTCTGAGGCAACCTATCTTCTTCCTTCCGTTTTTTTAGGCTTTGTTTCATGCCTTGGAAAATGTTAAAATTTAGGATTTAAAAACGGATAGGTGATTTGTTTCCAAGAAGGCGGAGTGGATCCAAAAGCCAACTGTGCAAAAACTTACATGTTTTCATTTGGAAACGTTTAGGTGACTTGTTTCCAAGAAAACGAACTAGATCCAAAAAGTCAATAGCGCACAAAATTTACCACTTTTTCATTTAGGGACAGAAAGGTGAATTGTTTCGAAGAAGGTAGACTTGATCCAAAAGTTAAACCGTACACAAAACTCACCCGTTTTTCATGTGTTCTTTGACAAATGTGAGAACGTCCAAGGTTTCTGCTTCGCCAGCAATAACTTCTTCATAAGGATCTTGTTGACCTGAATGAATGATGTTCCTCAGTTAGGATGTCAAGTGTCAATCAACCAACGATGTCTCTAGTATAAAAATATAACGTTACAACAACCCCTTACCTTTAGGAAATGCTTCATCACTCTGTTTTTGGTCCAGTCCTGTCAATCTGATAATAGAACATTTTGTACGACATTTAATTAATAAAACAAGTTCTCCCTGCCTTCATACCCTGGTAAAAACCATGGCAAACGTTTGGGAGAATTTGAGAGCAGAACAGTGAAACGCGAGACGCAGTCGACGATTTTCACCTGCTAGAGAATTCTCATAAACTTTGCCAAAGTTTTCACCATGCTATGGAAGCACGGAGAGCATGTCTTATTTCTTTCATAAAAATATTAATTTCGGACTTAACAAAGAGAAAGACAATATACGAAGCACGTTTGTATAAATTTATTTCTTTCATTAAACTATAAATCTTCACAACAAGTTCGAAAATAATAATTCTATAAAAGAAATAAAACATTTCTCCATGCCTTCATAGTCTGGTGAAAACCTTGGCAAAATTTGTAAGAATTCTCGAACAGGTAAAAAAAAAAATAATAATAATAATAATAACGTCTTTATTAAAAATATCGGCAAAAATACATACCAATAACAACTACAATATAATAAATTATAAATTATACAATGCCCTTCAAATTATATTAAACTTCGTTTAAAAATTTATTATCTAGCTATTATCTACAAGAAGAGTTTATACTTAAAATACAATATATTGATATAAGAAGCCTTAAAGCGTTCCGTGTGAATTCTTGGTAAAAGGCTGGTAGGGTTCCTTAACCTCAGTGAA
>JAOBBB020133868.1:0-12751 GCA_025331005.2 Zoanthus gigantus
TAGAACGTTTGGACATTTTAGTAAATGGCGCATGTTTATTAACTACCTTGTTAAATTTATTGTAAAACTTGTTAAAAGTTAAATTAATGTCGTCTTGAGCAACCAAGCTAGACCAGTTTATTAGAGAGAGATCGGAGAGAAATTTATTTTCGTTAAAGTTATTAAAATTTCTAATTTTCTGTTTTTGTAGTTTACTACTTTGATGATCCGAGCTAATAATACAAAACTGCGAAAAGTGGTCACTGATATCTGAGATTATGTTTCCACTCACAATACGAAACTCTAAGAAGTTAACAAAAATATTATCTATTAGCGACGAGCTACTACGATGCACTCTTGTTGGTTTGTCGATCGTAGGGACCATACAAAAACTTTGTAGAAGGTGTACGAACGTTTTGCTGTAGGGGCACGTCTTGTATTTTAGAAGATCAATATTAGAATCGGTTAAAATGCAGACATTCTTATTATTCTGGCTAAAGGTTTCTAGTTTAGTCTCAACATACTTTATAAATTCATCGGGTGAGTTATGTTGGCGATACAAAATACCACAAACAATGTTCTTTTTATTTTCAAACATTAACTCAACCCAGAGTGCTTGATATTGTTCTTTAGAAATTTTTTCAAGGATTCTATAGTTGAGACCATGCTTTATATACATTCCGACCCCACCCGCAGAGAGAGGTGTCGGGACCCATTCAAAATCATAACCTGGAATTTGAGGATTAAAGTTAATTTGCATTTTATCTCTAATACGAGTTTCGGTTATTCCAATTACATCAAAGGGATAAGAAATTTCGTCAAGTAGATGAGTTTGGAATCTATCAAGATTTTTTTTCAAGCTACTTACGTTACTATGAAGTAAAGATATGCCGCGATCTATGTTATCCCGAAAATTATGCTTTTGCTTTCGAAAATTATAAGGTGAATAATAATTACATCGAATAAAGCTTCCCAGAGGATCGTTTTCAAAATTTGCATTTTGGTCTATTCTAGTGTTCAAATTAAATATATCTAAATCAAATAGACCGGGAAGATTTTTAAGAAGATTTTTAGTTGTTAGATTTGTTTCAAGAGAATTATTGAATTGGGGATGGGCATCAGAAACGACTTTACAGTTGTAATAAGGGAGGAGAGATAAAAGTTGTTTGATTTCTTTACTAACTGGCTTCATGTTACTGAACGGTTAATTTCATAAACAAATCTTGAGGATAAAATTAGGCCTACCTATTTTGCCACCATAAAACACTTTCTACTGTCATTCTCTATACCACCCAATACCCATTGCCCTTCTACACGATGTCCCCGATGGTACTTCCTCTTGCCAAACTTACTTTCATCTATTTGAACAGTTTTTCCCTCCCCACCCAATGTCTCACTACTTTCCAGCAGTGTAACTCCGCAAACTTCACGGCAAAAACTGTCCCAATCGACGGCAGTATTGCTGTTCAATCCTAACTCGTGCTTGATCTGCGCCTGGTCAAGATCTTGACACCAGAAATAAGTAAATTTTAGAATTTCATCTAACGTCATCCTGCTCTTCTCAACCAGCTTCCAGTACGTATATATGGACATCTCCACTCTATGTCTTTTACCGTTTTCCTGTTTCCTACACTCCCATTTGAATTCGTCAGATCTGTCGTCACACTTTACCAAAGTCATCTCTGCACTGCACCTTTCGCACAAGCGTTTCTTCGCCAGCAACCCTTCAACCATCAGCCATTCTATCATCATTTCTTTGTCGCCCAGTCGTGCTACCAGATTGTCATATCGCCATTTTTTATGTTCATTGTTTCGTCCATAGCTCCCTGCTGTTATTCCACATTGAGTTCCTCGTTCCTCGTTCCCCTTTGTGAGACACCTCGTCTTCAGTTTGGCTACCTTTGTTACATTTCAAAAATCTTTTCATAGCAACTTGGATAGCCTTGTCGTTCATTTTGTTGAGAGCTTTTCACTTTTACGCTGTTTCACCAAATGATGCCGTTTACCATCTATTTTTCTCAACGATTCTAATTTACACTAACTCTAGTTCGCAGGCAACCAATCACTTTGTATATCTTTGGACATTACCACTTCACTTCGGGAGTTGACATTGATTTGCATTATAACACGACTTCGGTACATTCTCCTTTTGAGTAGTGCCTTGTCCAGTGGCGGGGTATTCTGTAGTCGCTCCCAGGAAAGCTCAATTTTTTATTGGTCGCATTTACCATTTCAATGTGGTCTTTTATTCTAATTTTATTGGTCACTTTAACAAAGAAACGAATGGTAGTTTTGACCAGGTTTGGTTGTTTTAACCATTTTCAAATAATAAGGAGCAACCAAATAAATTCTTCACTTTATTTAAATATAGATAGGTGAGTCAGAGATGATTAATTTATTTGTTTGTAGACGCTTTATTTGACCAATTTTATAGTGTCAGAAGCAAAGGCGAGCGCCGCGACGACACATCCTAATACTAGCAGAGAAACTCCTTTGCAACCACAACGTGTACAAAACCACCCAATTATTTAAATGCTTTTACATCTTTCGTTGCATTATCTTAAACAATATACTTGTTGCAGCAAAACATTTTTACATCAATAACTAAAGAGACTACAACAGACTTTGTTGTAGATATGTTATGAAAATAAACACTAAAATTTACTTCTTTTCTCGCAGGTACTCCGAATGCCGGAAAGAGGCTGCTACGATAACGAAGAATATAATGTCCTAAACCTTGTTTCCAACGACGTTAATAGATTCAATAGAGCAATTACCTACCTCCCGTCTATTCTCTTGGCTCCTCTAGAGGTTTTAGTTATGGCAGCAGTTGTTACCTTGTTCATTGGTTGGCCAACACTTTTAGGTTCATTGGTAATTCCCATCTTCGCCTTATTTCAACTATATTGTACACGGAGTATAGCTCGCCTGCGAGAGAAGTCCACTTCATTTGCAGATAAAAGAGTGTCGCTCACAGCTGAGGTCGTGCGCGGGATTCGAGTGGTAAAAATGTCTACGTGGGAGCAGCTCTACCAACAATTTATCCTGGATGCAAGAAGGTTTGTAGAATTACAATATAGCACTAACATTAACAGTTTTGTGTGTAGGAATAAAACTTTTGTTGTTATATGGCTTGAGTACCCAAAATTTGAGTACCCAAAATATGAGTACAAACACGAGTACCCAAAATAGGAGTACAAATATGAGTACCAAAAATATGAGTACAAATATGAGTACCCAAAATAGGAGTACAAATATGAGTACCCAAAATAGGAGTACAGATATGAGTACCCAAAATAGGAGTACAAATATGAGTACCCAAAATAGGAGTACAGAAATATGAGTACCAAAAATATTAGTACAAATATGAATTCCAAAACTCTAATGAAACAGTCTACGTTGTTTTTGTATTACTATAGATAATGTCAACTTTTTTACGATGAGTATTGTTGTTTAATTCTATCGGTTCCATATCTTGCGTATTACATAAAAAATATGTTTTTAAGAATAATTGTAGTAAATGATTGTTTTTTCAGGAAGGAACAAAAGATTCTCGATAAATTGAGCTGCATCTTCAGCTACATTGGAATACTTTTTTACGTTGGCCGAACTCTGCTCACACTTTTTCTTCTTCTTCCCTTTCTTAAATTCGGCTACGTGCTGCAACCTTACCAAATATTCTTTGTCATATGCTTGGTAATGCTTCAAGGAAAAACTATATTTTTTTACCTTAACCAAGGGTTACAACTACAAGCAGAATGCAAGACGTCCCTCACAAGAATCGAGAACTTTTTGTCAGTTACAGAAATTGCTGAAGATTACAAATTGTATCACATCTCTGAACACTATGGACGTTTCAAGACATTTATTGACATAAAGAATCTGACATGTGTTTATAAATCAGGATTTCAAGTCCTCTCTGACATTACACTTCACGCAAAAGATAATGATTTAGTTGCCGTGTGTGGATCTGTTGGTAGCGGTAAATCTTCTCTGCTTCTTGCAATATTGCAAGAAATAAAAGCCACATCTGGGTCATGTCTTACCAGAGGAAAGATAGCTTATGTTCCTCAAGTGCCCTGGGTATTTAGTGGAACCATTCGAGAGAATATCATCTTCTATAATCCATTCGATCAAAAGAAGTTTGAATTAGTAATTGAGGCATGCGCACTAGAAAAAGACATTACATCATTTCCGGACGGAGACTTAACACTTATTGGAGAAAACGGCGTTGTTCTTAGTGGTGGTCAGCGGGCGCGTGTTAATTTAGCACGCGCAGTCTATGCTGATGCCGAGATTTACCTTTTGGATGACCCTTTAAGTGCTGTTGATACCAACGTTTGTGTTCAAATTTTTGAGAAGTGCATTGTGGGCGCTTTAAAGAATCGACTGCGTATATTAGCCACGCATGATATGCAGCAATTGAAGCATACTGATCACGTGTTTCTACTGGAAAATGGGCGTGTTGCCAAACAAGGGAACTATCATGACGAAATCTTTTCTGCAGAAAAGCATTACTAGCTTCGTTCTTGAGTTAAAGTGTCAAAAGAATATCTTACACAAACGAGGCTAGTAGGGCTAATCTGAATGTAGACAAAAGAATATTAAAATCGCTGCCATTTTGGCATAGGGTCTCTACAGATACAGAAACAGCGATCAAGTTTTGTCACTTTTGTTTTAATGTTTTTCGGTATTTCGTGAAAATGGTGTATCATTCATTATATAACATTCATGATATATCATTCATTATATAACCGTCACAAAATTAGCATAAAAACACATTCGCTAAGTAACACTGAAATCATGAATATACCCTTCCTTATGAATGATGTGCCCCACGAAGCAGTAGCTGGTATATCACTCATGGTAACCGTCAAATGAGCTACACAGCACAATGGTTTCAGTGTTATTTGACGAGGGTGTCATTATGCTAATTTCGTGACGGTTATTATGAATGATAAACTTACAAATGAATCAACCTCGTGGCCAGGCTCTGAAATTAGCCTAGGTACTAGGTTGCAAATGAATGAGCATTCAGATACATACCGCTTTCGATGAAAGCAAAAGATTGGAGGTAATAACTGCCTGTAATACCAGTGTCGTGCACAAAAGGACACGAAGACAATTAAGCATAGTTTACACGAGCAAAGTTTCTTTAGCAAAGTTGACTCTTTGACAAAGAAACTTTGCCCGTTTAATTGTGGAACTTTGCCAAATTTTCCTGTGGCAAAGCTATTTGCTGAAAAACAGGCATGCCGTCTTCTCTTTCCCACACAAGCAATAGGGACTTCAAGCAATGAGGACGGCCGACCATAACGCCGACGGCAAAGAACAATAGTAAATACAATAGCTGCACGTTGGAATGCATCAAGCTGAGCACCTGCACGGAGTTATCGCTAAAATTAGAACGTGAAAAGATCTTTTATGGAGTTCTCGGGACTGCAAGGATGTAATAACAAAAATGTTCTCAGTATTTGTTTAGCTTCATGTAGAAACATTCCATAGTTTTCTGCTAACTAAATTCAAGTAAAATAATTTCCGTACTGGGGCGTACTTATTTATGCATGCAGTTTCATCGCGTATTCAAATTACTATAAAAGTTAGGGTCTGGGTAAGGGTTAGTTTGTATGATTAAACAATAGTACGCCCCAACACGGAAATTTTACCGAAAGCCCTAATAACCTGCACAAAGAAAAGTGCTAAGGAGAAGTGTGATTTTTTTGAGCTGTCTTCGTCGGCGTTCCCGTCCTCGTTTTTTAAACTCCCTATTGTCATATCGGAAGCAAGTTCCGTGTAAATGTGACAAAGTAAACAGTACATATTGGGTCAGAGGTATCGCGCTTCAATACCAAATAAGAAAAATTGTCAAAGAAAGCATTACCGGAGTGAACCTTTTATATTGCCAGATAAACTTTACCAAAGAAAACTGTTTCCCATTTTTACGTATTACGAAAAGGAAAGCGAAACAAAAATATCAAGAAAGTATTTAAAAGATTCATCCGAACCACTGATTGGTGTGGGTACTAGCTAAAGCTGGATAGATCCTAGTTATGTAAAAACAAGACACGAAGTGAGACTCTTTTCGGGGTTTTTCGGGAGCCAACTAATTTAAGACTCCTTTTTCAGACTTTTTGATGCCAAATGTAAAAACATTTAAGACCAGTTTTTCAATACAAAAAATCAAAAAGAAACCCTTAACGAGATAATGTTATCAAACACTTTTCGTGGAGTGGTTTGGCGCAGTCAATGCAATGGTAGTGAAAGACGCGAACGTCCCGTTAAAATTTCTTCCGATATGCAGAAAGATTTGACTGCAAGAAAACTGGTTTTCATTCGTATTACCTATATAATGCCTTTTAAGACCTCAAAAGAAAAATCTAGCAAATTCAAAACCTTTTTAAGGCCTTAAAGGTGCTGTTAGACAGCGCAATTTTTTCTGCAACTTGTCTCGCAACGCCGTTTGCGACACAAGTTGCTGGTGAATTGCACAGTGTAACAGGGGTCGTCTCGAACTTTTTTTGTTGCACGGAGCGTTGTACAAAGTAGAACGCCAGTCTAATTTTCGCAACGCATTGCAGCAATTTTCAACGCCGTTGCACAGTGTTTCACCCCTCCAGCAACTTTTGCTGCAATTTTCGAGTCACGTTCGCTGTCACAGCATGCGCATTTTCTGATATCGCCATCTTGATTCTGGCTCCCAGCTTACCTCGGCCCAAAATGTTGCAAGTTGCTGGAGAAAATTGCGCAGTGTAACAGCACCTTTATGATTAGTTATACCAAACAAAACATGAGTCTCTTTTAAAGGTTCTAGTGTTACTTGAAAGGTTTTCAGCCATATACTAACTTCTTTCGAAAACAATTGTGTGTATGTATAGTTATAAAACATATGCACAACAGTCTCTTCGTGTATATAGCAGAAAGTGCATTTTGCAGTTTCTACAATATTTCATTTAAATAGAGTTTTGATTGTATAAAGAATTCGGTTCAGTATATTATACTGGAACTGTCGAGTTCTTGCGTCAGTTGTGACTTTGAAGGGTAGCTGGTACAGTTTTTTCAATCTGACTTAGCATCAGGGTAATCTTCGTTGAATCGCTTTTGTGCTGTAGAAATGGCAATAACAGAAATTAGCTGACAGCAAATTGTTTTTTTGTTTTAATTTTTATATTTAATAGTCAAGGCTATTGTTCTTTGCCGTTCCCGTCGCTGTTGTCGGTTTCGTATCTTAAGCTCTCTAAATACGGCATTGAATAAAACTATTCGAAACAAAGTTGATTGAACTTGATTAGAGTATTTGGCAATATTTTGGCAGATTGCTTTTCTCCGATGGGGATGTCTAACGGCACAGTACTGGATAGCGAGATCTCCAGCTCATCTAGTATGGATTCCCTGCACAGTGCAGCTTACGCACGGGTTGCCATAGCAACAGTTGATGGCATCACAAGGCGAGGATGCTGGTGTGCTAAGACGACAGATATGAACCAGTACATAGAAATTGACCTCCGAAAACCACGAAAAGTTACAGGCAAGACAAAAATACTTAGTGGCTTTAGAGGAATAATAACATAGAGTAAAAACAAGCAGTTTAAAATTTATTTAGAGTGTTGCAGCAATAAAACAATTCATACTCAATTCATACTCAAATACAAGCAACTAAATTAGTATCCATAAAAATATAATATTTAAATATTTAAAGAAATAACACAATTAATCAAAAACAGAACTTTATTTTGTATTACAAAGTTTGCGAGAATGAAGGACTGTCTGTAAGCTTTGCGGCCAGTTCAAGAACTCAATATCATTGAACAAACGGCATTGAAGAATCTGTAAAGATGAAAATTGTATCATGAGAGGCAATTTGTATTCATTTCTTTTTCTTTTTTACTACATACTACAAAGTACAAAATAGTGTTGATTTGTTTTGAAGTAATTATACTATATATTACTCATAGAGTAATAAAAACTTTTTTGTTTTGTTTTGAAGTAATTATATATACGAATAAACACTTTATATTCCTAATTTCTTCTCGTTTTTAATACTAAGTCAAAGGCATTCCAGGATTTGTAATCGCTTCTTTCCCACTGCGGTTTTTCCTAACCAAAATTATTTAGTTGACGAACCAACAAAAGAAAGCCATTGCGCTAGCATTTGCAAAATTTCTGACAAACATATCAGAAAAAAAAATGTCAAGTTTCATTGCATTAGTATTTTAAAACCAAACCTGCTGGTATATGAAATTATTTAGTTTCCACTTTGACTGAGCAAATCTTGATTAACAAGATAGTTATAATTTACGAATGAAGTGATTTAATTCTCTACGGTCCTCTTAGATTTGCGTTTATTATCCCCGATTTTGTCTTTCGAAATCACCTAACTGAACATAATATTTTAGTTCGTGTGTAGAAATATTTAAAACCATGTTAATTTTTAAACAAAAAAACTTCAGATTAAGAAGCAATAGATATAAGCAAGTTTCCACTTGAACGCCTTAACATCAGTGAATCGTGGTTTTTACTGCTGCTGTGCAAAAAGAGGGAATCGGATCGTGGCTGAAAAAAATACTTCACACATTCTTAATGTCAGAAGCGTCTTATACATAACAGCGACTTTCTGGAAAATGAAGAAAGCGAAATGCTAAATTTACAAATTAAAACTTAAAAGTGTTATCGTAGTAGTTTTCCTTTTAAAAACTACAACCGTAAAAGTAAGAGCAGAGTTTCTCAGCAGGAATTGCAACTCAAGGTGAGATTACCGCTGACCGCTGGATCACTCGCTACAGGCTCGCGTATTCTACAAACCGCCAATCATGGACTAGTTACACGGAGAAATATCTTCCGAAGGTAATCGCTTCATTTTTTAGTTTATCTACTGTGTCATTTACCGTTTTATAATTTTATTTTTCTAGTTATTTTTCAATCATTCAATTGAATTGAGTCATTTGTTCTTGGTTTTAAGGAATCTCTGTTTAAACTTATAACTCGACTTAATGATACAGACTCTTGTTATTTGGCGGGGTAAAGTAGGAAGTTTAGCAAGTGAATACAACTTGTCTAGGCAGATTTTGATCGTTTCGTCGAGTGGAACATTTGTAAAGAGTGAGCTAACATCGAAAGAACACATTAATCCACCGTCGCATACAATAGGACGAAACGAGCAACAAACTTTGTAACCTTTGGTAAGACAAACAGAATTCCAGGGTGGGATCGACTAGGTAGAAGTTTCAGTAGCGTTACATCATCGGTAACTTTGTCCCTTTGAGTTTCCGTAGATACGTAGATTATTCCGTTGATTCTTTTTTTCTCCATATAAAGATAGTTTGAATCGCTCTCAAAGATCTAATGTAATCTACCAAGCCAATTGCTGGGACTGTGCTAATTTTTGTATAAGAAAAACTAAGCGACGACTCCACGACAGAAAATCTGAATATTTTAAAGCCCTCACATGTAGTGAAAATACTTCTGCTATTGCTGACCACGTCAAAGTCACTGGTGATAACATCAAATGGGATCATTTTGAGACTCTAGCTTCCGGAAAAACAGATCAACATTGTAAAATTAAAGAAACATTGTTAATACATGAACTTAAACCAGCTTTAAATGTCAATATTTCTTGTGACAAGCTGTCACTTTAGTAGTATTGTTTTGTTTTGTTTTCCTTTCAGACCTATTCCTCTCGCTTTCTTCCTTATTCAGTGCTTATATTTGAATTTCAAAATTTTAACGGTTTTACACTTTTGATAATGTATGTTGGAAAATACAAAAAGTTGATAGGATTAAAACGAATATGTTATTACTGCTGTTTGCATTTTATTTTTGATTTGATAACTTCTTTAACAGGTATTCGAAGCTAATGACGATACAGAGACGGTCTCATTGCGTCATCTTGTTCATCCAATCACAGCACGTTTCGTAAGGATCCATCCAAGTGCATGGCATGGTAACAATATCTGTATGAGAGCAGAGGTTTACGGGTGTGATCACCAAGGTAACCATTGGCAACAGTTGCCAGTCGACTGACTCATAAATTAACTTATAATACCAGGAAAACAAGCAGTTTCACAGCAGCGATATTTTGCATCATATCTTTACGAGGCTTCCGTTTCATCTCGATGCAATTTTCTAATTTAACAAGAGGCTCATTAAGCCTTTACTCGTGGTATGCGTGGGACCGGGGACAAATCCCAAATATGGCAGTCACTGGACCGAATCGTTAATCGCGACATGAAAAAACAACGAAAAAAGAAAAAAGAAAAAGAAATCGAACCCAAACGTTGACTCGTGGTACCACGAGTAATGATGTTGCTTTTAAAAGTCTCCTACAGTTTTCATTATGAATAACTAAAATATTTTTATCAAAACGACTTGCACTGACTGACCTTACAACGTGATCAAATGTTGGGCCGTATATACAATATTTTGACTAACCACTACCGGTCTTCATCAGGTCTAATAGGAAACATTTTCATTACAACTTTTGTATGTTTTAAAAAATAACGGACGGAAATTACATACATTTGAAGATGGCAATACGAACAACAAATATAGATTTGATTAAAAAAATAAAAATACAAACTTTTAAAAGTGATTAGATTACAGTTCATAACGTCTGTTCATTACGTCTGCTCATACCGAAAGGTTCAACGGTTTTGGCTTTTTGAATAAAGTGTGCTTGAAGAGCTTTCCTTATAGAATCTTGTTTAAATTTGAGTAGTCCAAGTTAAATAAGCAGCATGTCTTTGAGGGAATAATTATTGCTGATGAATTGTTCTGAAACTGCTGTATGAGTATAACTGCTATTAGAATAATCGATAATGGATTAGACAAAAAGTAGAAAATAAAAAAAAAACGACGTCAACCTGTAACAGACGGGTTCCAACCACTAATTGAAGCATCGAGAAAGATTCAGAGTCAAAGTATTCACAACTGTCGGGTTTCATTTTAAAGCATAACTCAATGATCTCTTTTAACAGGTCAAAGCACGAAACCAATTAAAGTGAACATAACAAAGGATGATATGGAAAGAAAATTACCCTCTGGTGATATGACTTCAGTAACACAGCCATTGCATTCAGATGGTGCTTTACTGAAGAAAGTAAGCACAATTCCCTTGGGGAACACCTTTCGTGTACATCATGTAATCGAAACCATACCAATCATTAACAGATTTCACCCAAATGAGATTAAAAATCAAAAATCAAAGATGGCCCAAGCCATTTCGGTAGCCAAGTCTCCTGAAGGCCTTCATTATTATACGCAACAATTTGCTGGTGGAAATCAGCCATCCATGGCAAGAGCTACTTTTCGACGTCAGGGATTCTCAACATATCCTTATACAAAGAGTATGACGGCTCCATTGAGTCAAAATGGGCACAAAGTGCAGCAAAACAGAAACAGAATTGCAAGTTTTGGCCCTAGGGTGATAACTCCGCAAAATAACAACCTTGGAACACATACAAACAGCATGGTGCGACAAACTGGAGTTTATCAAGGAAAAACAGCAAACAGTTTTCCCGGTATTCAAACACAAATGAGATCACGTGTTATATCACACCCGCAGCTGGTATATCAAACTTCTAGTTACCAGCCTTCATTCGTGCCTTATTTAAATCAGTATACAAACTATCTCAGCAGCATTCCTAAATACAACGGTTTTACACGTGCAAATAACAACCCATCATATCCGAGAAAACTTCAAGCACAGATTAGTCGCTTTAACCCTGGAGAAAGATGGAGGTGGTTCGGGTTTCCAATTACCACAAAACATTTTGAGGCGAACAGACCTTTAATACAAAACAAACCAATAATAAACAGATACAATTTGCCTATTACGAGTGGACAAGGATGGACGAACAAGAGTCCATTTCCAACAAACAATGTCCTACCGTCAAGAATCAAAATTCTAACACCAATGAAAAAAACTTTTTTAGCAATGACAAAGAAAATGATTCCATGGCCGGAATCAATAGTGAAATTGCCGCAACAAACCCAGAAAGTCAGTGTTTTACCTAAGGCACAGGGGGGAAGAAACAGTTTTTCAAATCAACAAAGCATTAATACGAACACTGAGCTTGATAAGCGAATTGCAGAAGCACGGCAGGTGACCAGCGATGCCGACAGACGAATGTGGCAGATGATTAACAAAAAACTAATGGCAGTCGCCGGACTTAAAAAATCACATATACAACACTCGTCTTACAACTGGTCAGCGTTTACACCTTGTAGTGTCACGTGCGGCGAGGGTGTAAAAAAGAGACACCGGAAATGTGACACTAGTGAATGTAACACTTTCACGACAGAAACCGAAATTCTCCCCTGTTTGAGGAGAAAATGCGAAGGTAAAGTTTTTTTAACTTCCCTCTTACAGGTTATTGTTCCAGACTTGATTCAACTACAGTTGATAATTAAGATCACAATAAAATGCTTCAATTTCTTGTTTTTCCCTTTGGCCCAACTTTATAATAATGAGAATAACTTTCATTTCCATAACGCTGGCATAATTTGTAAGCGGCTAACTTTTAGAAAAATATTTTTTATAAAGAATTGAGAACTTTCATTTAGACTTAAAAGGTTTACAACATTTGTAATACTTGAAGCTTGAATAATTTAAAAACTTAATCTTTTTTAAACTTTTACATCGTTTTAAAGAAAGTGATAAAGAGGCTTAGATACTGCAATGAGGCTTTGCTTAAGGAATATCTTTTGTTTACCTATTTCAAAACAGTTCACTCCGACGAAGGACTACAGTCCAAAACGTCAGTTTTTCTTATTCTTC
>JAOBBB020133948.1:0-12751 GCA_025331005.2 Zoanthus gigantus
TCAAACCTATGACTACTTGTACACCTTTATCATTCATCGAAGTAAAAATATATAAATGCAAAAATTCTCTAATCAAATCAATTCTGAAGTTGTTCCTCGCTGGACCAGTAGTCGGCAATTTTAGGAAGTTTGTTGATCCTCATCACTACACAAATTCCAAAATATGCTTTTAATTCTGCTTTGGTGATGTCTTTCCATTGTACGAGACGACGCGGTTTATTCTCCAAACTCTGACGTGCATAACGATTTGTTTCGACTACAATGCGGTCTAAAGTTGTTTCTCCAAAGACTTCTATGAAAAAATCATCTGAATTGTACAAGAAGCCCTGGTTGGCCAGAGAACGCACGAAGATTAAAACTGCTGAGTTCACTAGTCCAATTCTCTTTGGCGTCATCTTCATCTTCTTCACTCGCTTCTTCTACTTCATTGTCGCTTTTCTCACTTTCATCTTCACTACTAACTGACTGCAGACCTTCAAAAACAATGTCTGAGTCTTTCCTGTGTCCCTTCATCTGAATATCCAAAAATTGCTCTAAATTCTTCTTCTGTAACTCTCAACGCCATTTTGATTTTGCTTCGCGAAGCTATGCTTTTTGAAATTTCGCCGCTCTGTAGCTCCCCCGGGAGTCATCTAAATTATGCGCAGTAACCTGACTTTGATTGGCTAATACGTTGACAACAATAATCACTGCATTGTTAAGCATTTTTAACTTTACTGGGGAGGGGAAAGGAGTTGTAAACAAGCATGGGTTCTCCGGTTTGGGAAAAACAACACATTTGATACCGGCCGGTTTTGGCCGGTCTGGGAGTAAAAGGGTTAAATTTGTTTTGCTACCAAGGTTGTCTTCTGAGTAAAAATGTCTGTAATTTTTCTCATCATTAGCATGAATGATACTGACAAGAATGTATAATTATATCTATTTTATTTCTGGTAACAATATTGTTTTTTAGCTTCACAAAACTACCGTACTAAAGAATACTATTATACTTATAAAGAACTTTGATTCTGTTTATTGATAACAAAATTGTTTTACACGAAATATAAATTATAGGATAAACAGGAAATACTAAGGAAGTCTAGGAGGCCTGTATTAATCAAAACAATTTTAAACTGTAACACTGTTGCTATAAACTATAAAAACAAAGTTGCAATGTCCTTAATACCACTCAATTCTTCTTTTTCTATTTAGAACATTGTTTCTATGAATGATATTCTAAAATATAACGCAACTTAATTGATGTCTGGATTATCATATTTTAAAACATTAATTTTTTAAACTGCTTTATGCCAAGAAAGAGTTGTCTTGTACCAATTCATCATCAACAGAAGCAGTTAAGACCTTAGTTATCACACTCCTGTTAACATTATACATGAACTTTATATCTTTAAGGTCCATCAGAAGCTCTTCAATGGTATCTGAATCACTTGAAAGAGAAACTTCTGAAGACACTGACAACAATTCATTTATTGTGTCAGTGAATGCAGTTAGCCAAACTTTGTTTCCTTCAATTTCTACTTTTAGTTGAACTGAAGCATCTCGGTTGCATTCAACTTGACGCTGCCTTACACCACAACTTTTGCACTTGGTGTACTTTATATGAGCTATATCAGAAAATTTTCTTTTACAGGCTTGGCAGGCAACAAACACACTGAGCTTGTTAACAAGCTTAAACATTTTTACACTGACTTCTTTTTCTGGGGTCTCGAGTAAAACAGGCCCCTGTAATGACTTCAGCTGTACTTCTGCTTTCTTGAAGGTAGTTGAAATCGTTGTTGTCAAGTGGGTTCTTCCTTGAAAGTTCTTTACATTTAAGTTTTTAAATTCATATGTTGACCCACTTTCTAAACTGTGTATAAGGGTGATTCCATATGAGAAGCGTTAAACTGTTTTTTTTCAAACATGCTATAGTGCAAATCTATACAGATACCATTAAAGATTAATAGCTGAGAGATCCAAAACAAGAATGGGAAGTTTATTTTGGGCCACACCCACTTCAGGGGGGGTCTGCATAATAAGTACATTAAAAACTAATTTAAACTGTGAAATTATCAATAAATTTTACATATAGCTACAAACAAGCCAGAACTGTTTTCAACGTCCAACTGTTATTCTTATATTATTACCCTTGAAAGTAGAATTTAGAGCAACAATCAAATTGAGAATTCTTTTGCTGCTTAGGTTTTCTAGGCATTTTGTAACAATATGTCTGACATGTAATGTCCGTAACAAAAAACTTCTTTTCTTTTAATTTTAACTTAAAATTCAAATCATCCAGCCTTGTACTTTATGCTGATTTTTAAATTTGTTAATAGCATTATGTTAGACATCAGTATCTTGCCTCTACTCAATAGACTCTGATTATATTGAGAGTGAAAGATGTGTAATGTCCGTAACGTAATGTCTGTAACGACATTATGTAATGTCCGTAACGCAAGTATTTCTTAGGAAATTGGACAAAAAGTAAGAAAAAATGAAAAATACAAATACAAAGTCTGCTATATAGCATTGTACATCAGTAGGAAAAGTTTTTCCCCATCATGTGGTATAGGTCAACCACACAAACTACAGGGAGGTAATTTTTATTTAGATTTCCTTAATTAATCTTCAGTTTCTTTTCTTTCTTTATCATCTTGAACAATTTCTCAATCTCTTTCCTCTGTGGTACTTCGAAGGGACCAGCAGTTTTTAGTTCTATGGGTCCATAAAACAGACAGGAGACATGAACCTCATCAACTTCATGGCTTTTGGGCCAATCAAATCTACTGGCACCAACTCTATGAAGGAACTTCACAGTTGCAATATCTTGATTGTTGACCATGAGAACCCTCCCAATATAGTAATTAGATACATAATCTACAGCATAGTAGTGTTAAAGTTGAACTCCTTTGGGGGGTAAAGGATGAAGGCTTCTCTGGTGTAGATCAAGCAGCATCAACTTTGTGAATGAATGGATACTCAAATCATCGATCATCTTTCCCTGATTCACTAGACAACTGGCATACAAACAAGTAAAAACTCCACAGTCATAGGCGTTGGTTTGTTGTTGGAGGTCATCTTTCTTGTTGACAGCAAATTTCCACTGGTTTATATCTGTGCAGTTGTCAAGCTCCTTTATCAGTGATGCCATTTTGTAGATAGCCTGGTATGATGTGGGTTTTATAAAATCACATGCCAAGCTGTCAAGACACATAACCAATTTTTTCTTTGGAAAGACAGCTAATAGGATCCAGTGCTTCTCTTTGGGATCACTACAAGGAACTAAAATTGCATCTTTCAGCAGAAGTTCTTCTTTGCCTTTGAGTAATGTTTTGGCAGAAACATTCCCAACACCTTTATCAAATATCTCCCACAATAATGTTTCAACTGATGTTCCATTCTTAGGACACTCAGACCTCAGTAAAGATAGATATTCATCAATAACAAAATTGGAAAGCCAATTTTCCCTGGGATCATTTGGAAAAAGTACACCATGCAGAGCAAGGAGATCTTCACTTGAAATGAGACTTGCGCCTTGAAATTTAATAGTATCATCCAAAACAGCATTGACATAATACTTCAAGTGATGTGGGAGCTCAAAATTAATGGAACTGCTAAATAATGGTAGGATTACATCTGGGAGACCCTCTTCAACTCTGATGTTGTATTTTCCACTAGGTAGTACACCGTAAGCTTTCAGGTCTTTCTGATTCTTTGCACATGTCGGTCTTTTGTCGCATGGCTATATTTGCTTATGTAGCTATTTTGTTCATCTTCAGCTGTACTTGTTTCACCATCACTTGACATACTATCACACATTTCACTGAAGTCGCTATCTTCATCTCCTGTCTTTTCTTCATCTTCACTTAGACAATCTTCAGATAAATCACTTAAACTTTCTTCAGAATCAGCAAGCAGTAGCTCTCTGCCCTTGTCTTCCCAGGTATTTTGAAAGGAGTAGGTACAGCATCTAACCAGGCCATTTTCAAGGGGCTGCAAACTGTGTAGTTTTGCTATCCCTTTTAACACTGGTGCAGACTTGAAGCATTTCTCCAAGCATCGAGATTTTGCTGTTTCTTTAATTTCTTCTTGTGATAGATAAATGACATCTATTGTCTTACACACTAAACTTGCTATACTTCTGAAAATGTTTTGGCATCTGTGACTGTGTGTGCTTGTCTTGTGGCCACAGCATTCCACACTATTCTTTTCACTGTCCCTCCTATACCATCGACAACTCCTTTGCCATGGGAGGTGGCAAAATAGTGCCACTCAATCTGCACTCTAGCTTTTAGCTGGTGCAGGAAATTAGCAATGTATCTATTCTTAAATTGGGAGCTTGGGCCATCAGAAAACACATACACCTTTTTAATTTTGCTATGCCTCTGCACAATGCGATCGATAACATTTGACATCAGAACTGCCACTGGTTTCTTATCATGAGACATTTCATCTGTCACAATGACCTGAGACTCACATGTGGTTTTAGATCCATTCAGGGCTTCTGATATTGTGCACTGGTGCGATTTTGCACAATTGACCTCATGCTGCATCCGATCGCATAATCAGCGAAAAATATGGGGAAAATGGATCCATTTTTTAAAAAGTACTGTAATGCAAACATTTTTTTGGAATAAATTATCATTCTTCCTGACTTCCAAAACACAAACATTCTAAAATTATGTTGTGCATCAAACAAAATAGGTTCAGCGAGTCGGAAAAGAACAAAATCTTTTGAAATCTTTCAACACAGCGACAGCCACGTTCATTTATCAACTTTCTGTCTTATCTTTTTTGAAATGAAAAGTATGAAGTGTCAAAATACTTTTTTCACTTCCTGAGGAAATGCAGATGTGTGACAGACCGAGACTGGTGAGAGTTGGACTTTCAAATAATAAAACAATTGATCTTCCTCCAAACTGTCTGAGATAAATAATTTCTTCTTCTTTTAAAAATTAATATTATTGACTATTCAAACAACAACGACACTTTTTCTAAAACCTAAAAGCATCTGCATTAATTTATTTTGCGCACCTGTGTTTCATAGAAATTATAAACCACAGAAATGTTTGTCTACTGAAATTTACACGTCACGATAAATGGGCACCGCCGAACTTGCCTCTTTGTTTTCGGCAGTCACGAGTTTCATTTGCTATCTCTAAAAGTGTGATTATTTTGAAGATGGTTTTTGTCAAAGTTTATTTTTACCATCCAGTTCACGTCTTTATAAAAATACAAAACAATGCTGAACACATATGGCGCATTTTCAGGATCAAAATTAGATATGCACTTAACGCAATTAATTACTTTTGAATTAAAACTTCTTAGTAAATCTTTGAAACAAATTGTGTTATTTTTCGACAAATTACTTTCCAAAAGGACAGATTACACACACATTTCTTGCAAAAAATGCATTGCTTGCAAACATTACTTAGAAATACTCATTACTTGCGAACACACGTCATTACTTCTGAATTTACATTACTTTCAAATACACATTAATTTTGAATTTACATTACTTGCAAGCATAAAATATTGTTATCTTTTGCTATTCGGTCTCATACCCCCTGAGGGTCCCTGTTGTTGTTAGAGGACACCCCTCATACAAAAGGGCCACGTTATTAAAACGTTGTTGTTATTACTAGTCAAATAGTTGACATTTGTTTTGAGAACTATATATGTATGAAAATTACAACACAGGCCAGACTGCACAAAGCATGAAATAACCCCTCCACCAACCTAATTAATCTACTAGAAATAAATGCAACTATTTAAATATTTGTTTGCTGTTTAATGAATGCGGATGGTTATAAAAATCATATAAGTAAAATGAGTTGATTTTTTCTTATATAAAACAACCCTTGAGAATCCTTCAACGAAAATAAAAAACATCTTATCACTATATTGCTGAAGGTGTGGCACAGCATTGTAACTAAAAGTTTATGTGTTTGTGCAATGCTCATTGGTCCCAACTCATTCAGAGTTTAATTACTTAAACATTATTGAAAGAGTCGTTTATATGTTTTTGGACTCATAATTTGTACCTGTGCTTACTGATAAATAAATACTAATTAATGTAAGATCTCAGGGAATAAATGAACTTATTTTCTACCCATTTTTGCAGTTGTGCTTGCATGTACTTGTAAGTATTGTTTAAAATGCTAATCTAATTAAGGATCCTCTAAATCCACAATTTTGCTAGGTCAGTGAATAGGGAGGGAAAAGAAGAATTTTTAAATAGTGAAGCATGCAAAACATATTACAAACATGCAGTAGACAAATAATTGTAGTTAGTAGTACTTGAGTGTTTATATCCTCTTTTTCTATGTGAACTATTTCTACTAGGACTTGCTCTTGATCATTGTCTTTGGAACTTTGAAAAATAATTTTTTTTCAAAAGCTTAATAGAATGAAGATAATATATTTAGGGGAACAATTTTATTAAAAATACTTCAATGAATATCTTTTTTGATGGTTATCTCATAATCTTATTTGTATACATTTGAACATTTTCAGGTATACAGTCTTCAGACTCTTCAAAACATCACAGATATTCAGTATGAAAATATGGGCCTGGCAATTGGGCAGGTTGCCCTTATTAAACCTTTGCTTGACAAAACGAATGGTGAATCCAAACTAGGTATGAGCAGCAGCTGCTGCTTGTAGTACTGGTTCAAAAACAAGTTCAAGCTGTTTTATCATACGATTGCCCAAACACTTTTTAACCTCGACTCGAGCTTAGTTGTCAGCAGTTCATTTTCGTGTCTGTTGGAATGGCTGTGTTTTCTGGAAACCAAGTTGACTCTGTACCAAGAACAAGTTTAACCAATCAGAAAGCAGTCGATCTTTCTCGTTTTAAAAGCAATGCTTAAAATCTGACATTGGGTGAATTTCCTCCATTTTTTGGTTATTTTTTTGCTTCTAAAAGCTGCTGGGAGGGCATCATTAAACCTTAAAGCAGTGAAGTGTCCACTGTTTGAAAGAAACCAAGCACGTTTTATGGTTTGTAGCATAATTTCTGCTTAATTTTACATTGACTAATTCTCGGTGCCATAATCATTACCATCATTTTGGGACAGATTGAGGAGCAAATTATCAGTACTGGAGAAACATTTTGACACAGTAAACTTTTCACCATGCTCTTTTGTAAAAAAAATAAAATAAAAAATCAATTCAGCCTGAAAGCAGGAGCAGTGAGCAAATACTATTTAGCAGCTGAGAGACATGCTAGATCTTGGCAAATCCAGCTAGGAGCATAATGATCTACAGAAAAGTAGGATCGCCTGGGATGAGGCTGATGTGAAATCACTGACATCGATGTTAGACAACCACTGGATAAATCCATTCAGTAGTGAGCAGCAGGACGCCATAATTTGCTTATCAACCGGACAGGTAGCCACACCTAAGATAGAAGAGGATCTTCTCAACGCCAAAGCTGTCGGTGAAAAGGCGTATGAAGAATTCCGCAAACAGCGCCTAGAATCCAATCCTCCTGAGGTCAAGTTCCATGGCACACTAAAGAAATCGAAGTTGCTAACATTTTCTGAACTAAGTAAGAAAGTGAAAATCAACGGCAAGGCAAATGAGATCATCCTTAAAACCGACAGAGCGCGTTTCGGGGAAATGGTAATCATAGCTCAAAAGAGGCAGCTTAGAATGAAAGATGTCCTTTGTCATCCCCTGGGACCACTGCCTTGGTCCCTCGCAACGGCAGATGGTTCATTAAGAAAGAGCAACAAATCAACACTGGCTAAGGAACTCCAGAAAAATGTCCCTGCTGCTGACAGTATCCCAAGCCATCTGCTTGTATCGTGGATGGGATGGCTCTTGTCCAAAGAGTTCAAGGCGACCATAAGAAGTCTGGAGACATTGCAGAGTCCTTACTCAACATGGTACTGCACGAAGGAGCAGCCTCCAACAGAATAGACGTTGTTTTTGACGTGTATCGAGAGACTTCCATCAAAAACATAGAAAGGGAGCTTAGGGGATCTGATGAAGGCAAAGAATTTAGAAACATTCAGCCGACCACAAAGTGCAACAGTAGCGAAAGTTCCTATTGAATCCAAAGAACAAGAAAGCCTTCACAAAATTTGTGACGAGAGAGTGGAAGCAAGACAAATACAAGAGCAAGCTGGTCAATAAAGTTCTGTTTGTGGCCTGCGAAGAAGAGTGTCACCAGATCACGTCGGAGGGTACCCGAACAGTCGAAGAGCTACTCTACGCAGGAAGAAGCTGACATAAGAATCCTCCTCCATCTCCTTCACGCAGCAAGGTCTCACAGTACATTGATCGTGGTATCAGAAGATACAGACGTGTTTATTCTTTGCCTGTCATTCACTAACTTTGTTCAGTCATCCATATTTGTCAAGTGTGGAACACAGACAAGAATAAGGTACATCAGTATCAGAAGTGTCGTGCGTACGATCGGTCAGAATATTTGTAGCAGTCTTCTTGGGATGCACGCTTACATAGGGTGCGATACTGTAAGTACCTTCGCTGGGCGAGGCAAGATTTCACCACTTCGGATTGTGAAAGAACACAAGGCATTCCAAGACATGTTCAAGCTCCTTGGGACAGACTGGGAACTTTCTGACGACTTGTTCGAGAAGCTTCAGGAATTCACTTGTTGCATGTATTGCTCTCGACCTCAGACCGACGATATCAATGAGCTCAGGTACATATTGTTCTGTGTGAGAAGAGGGTACATCGAGTCCGTTGCACCAGATCATGCACACTCCCGCGCTGTAGCTGTCTCGCTAATAGCTTAAAATGCACTGACATATGCAAACTGTCGGACTGTAGTAACAGACAACAGGAGCCAGATATGACCCGGAAAACGATGGCAGCAGCGACGAGGATAAACGCACAAGAAGGCAAGAATATATTTATTAGCTCACATTTACAGAATATTTTTACAAATGCAGGAAAGTTCATTTTATATCCACTTCATTAGCACTGTCGGTTTTACGTGAAAGAGGGTTTGGTAAACTTTTCTGATAAGAATATTCTTTTATTGGAAATCCAGATGGCGGTATCCAACATGCCGTGTAATGTCAGAGGACACGTCATGTATTAAAACAAATTAAACTACATATGTCAAAGTTGTTAAATTATCATTGGTAGCATTGACCTTTTGTGACTGTTTTCATATGATGCTGCATGAAAAACTGCTTTAAGGTGACTTTATGTAAGCAGTTTTCATAGTTTCCATATTTTAACTGTTTCCATGGCAACCAGTAGCAACCATTTATCTTAATCTATGCACAAATTTGTCAAAAACGTGCTAAGAAACATTTATATAATCAATAACTTCAAGGGGACGCAAAATGTAAGGAAATATTACGTTAGAGTAACTATGAAATAATGGCATTTCCAGTGGTAATTGAGTTTTATGAGATTTTTAGTGACGTGCTTTGTCACGTGATAACTTGTATAAAACTACTCATTTGAAACGGCTATCATGCAAAAAACCAAACTACAGGAAGCAAGGTTTTCAAAAATATATATCATCCTTTGTACATCTTTTTGGTACCAAATGGCTATTTTTGAGGTCCTGGCCCATGGCCCATGGCTCATTCTAAAAGCCAAACTATTTTTGTAACCTAGCTGTCTTAGTTGTATGTTAACTAATGTCTAGTTATCATTATATATACAAATATATAATTCACTTGTAACAGCTAAATGTTGTAACTTCATCTGCTTGTTATAATTTCGTGCATTACGAAAAACGACTTAAATAAATTTTCCTAAAATGGTTCAAAATTTAAAATGAATAACTAGTATTTCTACATCAAACAAGTAATATCTATTCTCGTATTGGGTTTCATCAACTGGTTCAAAAATAAGAATCTTGGTTTATGCACATGCGTCTTCTCCAATGTTAAAAACAAAATTTTAAAAACGTGTTTTCAAGCACAACAGAGAGCTCAAAAATGAGGACGGCAGCAAAGACGACGCATGTGCATTTGTTAAAAGAAAATTCCGTTTAAGAAAAAGAACTTCCGGCTTCTGAAATCGACCAGAGACAAAAGCCAATGTTGGAATGGCGCCGCTTTTCTCATTTGTCAAGCGTTCAAAAATCTATTGACACTGAAGCCATCTCTTTTGTTACAACACGTTTTTAAGTTGCCAGGATTTGATCATCGTCCCAAGTTTAGGGAAAAGCTGGCAATTTGAGCCCTTTGTCACAACAACAGAAAATGATGAGAACCTCACGATGGTTTTTGTAAGGAGATGTAATGCGGATTGAAATAAAGAGGGCGGACAAGAAAGATCGGAATTGCAGCTAGACAAACGTATTATTTTTCTTAACATTTTCAGTTGCTCAGGCAAAAGCCAATATACAACGTTCGGCACGTCAGCTTCTTACACTACTTTCGGCAATGGTCAAAACATTTAAACATGGAACAGTCGGTCGGGTGACGCTGGGCAATACGAGGTGTAACAACAGCTCTCTATATATAGGCGACCAGTGAAAGGGTTTTAACTCGATATAAGGATCTGTTTAAACCCTGATGCGTTTTAACAACTTGCCAACGAATATTAAAAAAAATTAGTTTGCATCCATTTTTGAACTGGTAGCAGGCAACTACATCCTTTTCTCCATGTAGATATCACTGATTGAACGCCACCATTCGCACAAGATTACAGTTGGTCGGGTGACGCTGGGCAATACCCGAGCGTAACAACAGCTCTATATATGGTAACCAGTGGAAGGGTTTCAACTCGATATAAGGATCATGAGGGCTCTCGTACAATTTGTTCATCAGAACCTGCAGTGTAAGAAAGAAACCAGAAGGAGTCTACTAAAGTTGCTGTTTATATTCTAATTATTAGTAGAGAGCTTTAGTTAGGGAAGGAGAGAGACAAAAACTCAAAACTTGAGAAAGAAAAAGAAAAAGAAAAAGAACCTTTTGCGTTTATGACGAATTATATATACAAATGGTCAATATGAAGTATAAAAAAATATCATATAAATTTTTTTCGACTAAAAGGTTATCTTAATTCAGTTCATTCCGCATTTATTAATGTTGTTTTTGCTGAAGAAGATTTAGTTGTTCGAAAAATTGCTACGCTAGATCATTTCAAGGCCGAGTGCTCTTTGTTAAATCGTCTTTACATAGCAAAAAGATTAGTTCGTAATCAGAATCATTACCTCAATAATTTGTTGCAAGGACAGGAATCGACTTTCTAGATCCACCGGCTGACGGAAGTTCTGAGTAACAAACATTACATTTGCGATTAATTATAAGAGCTTTTGTACTGTTATCGTTTTTTGTTTAAGACCGCCTATGGAACAACTAATGGAGTATTGGTTGTGACATATTAAGCAGAGCGTGAAATAGATTTTCCTTTTTCTGGTAGCAATTTGACTCCTAAAGTTCTCACAGTAGTAGCCATTTCCAAAAAGTTGGTCGCCATTTGTAAAGACAAACAAAACTTTTTTTACGCTGTCAGCGTACTAGATAGACCCTCCAAAATGAATTTAGCCTAAAAAACCTTAATTTCAGTGGTTCAAAGGATGGTGATGTCATTTTTATTAAAATGGAAGATAAATTGCTCGTGATTCATACAAGTCATCCAAAATTGCCCAGGCCGCAGCTCAGAGCTCATAGCTATTTCTTCTGCCGTCAGACCTATAAGGACGTTGAATTGAAGACGTCTAATTAGTTCTTTTTGTTCGGTATATTTGTCATCCAATGTACCAGCAAACGTCAAAATATCTTCTTCCGAGTAACTGCCGTTGTAATTAATCAACTGATTAAGCAGATCATTAAGATCATTTAAAATTTAAATGATGAAACCCAAAGAAACGCGGACTTTTTTGCCAGATGTGATGAAAGATGTGCCCGAAAACTTTGCACGTGCTACAAAGTGGACACTAGGATGAGTCATATACAAAGTTCAAGCTCACATAAAACCAAGATTGCGTCTAGTAATTGATGAGAAGTGAGATGCATGTACTGCGTTTTGCAGACAAACATAACGAGGAAGTTTACCGCAGATTTATCTTTGAAAATCTTCTTTATTCACTATATCTCTACTTAAGGTATGATGAAGCATTAATTTTCAGGATTTGGTCGCCAAAGGGAAAAGTTTGGTCGCATTGGCACCTGTATTAGGTGCAATTTCACGCTCTGTTAAATTACCAACTAGGCTAACCAGATGGAGCATGTTACTACTTCAAGCAGTCGGTTTTAAATCAACTCGTTGAATGAGTTAGTTGAAAAAGTTTCCATTTATTACTACCATTAACACTGCATTATTATTAATTAATATTATCTCTAGGTCGACAAGATATAGATCTAAAAAGTGGTTGCAATAACGAGGCGGTTGTTGTATATACACTTCATTTACCTTTTTTACTTCCTTAATGTTTTCAGCTGTAGGTGATGGGAAATGTTCACTCATAAACTGCGCCTAAAGAAGATACGTTTTACCACTAAAACTAGGCGTGGTTATTTTATTAATCACCATAACTGATTATTGATATATAATTAATGATAATAATTAGTATAATACTTATATTCACTTTGAATGAGTTTGTATCACTCAGTAAAAAAACGCTCAAAACACTTAGCGTAGACCATAAAATAATCTGTTGAAAAGTTAAGATTTAAGAAACGTTGTGACCTTTTCATCAATTTTCACAACGTTTTTAAATCTGAAATCTTAACTTTTCAACAGATTATTAATACTTATAATTTACTCATAACTGACAACGAGCAACCGAGGCCAAGAGGCCGAGGTTGCGAGGCGTCAGAATTATAAA
>JAOBBB020134036.1:0-31486 GCA_025331005.2 Zoanthus gigantus
GTTTTACAAATAGTTAAATTATACTCCATAGTGAATGAGAAAATTTTTTAAAACTGACGTTTTGGACTGTAGTGCTTCGTCGGAGTGAATGTATAAGTTACAAATAAAGAGGTGCTTATAGAGCGATGTAAAGCAAGATAACGCAATGAGATAGATAAGTAAGAAACAAAAAAAAGTAAAAGGATAGAGATGTATGAGAAAAAAAATTGTTTAAAAGACAATAAGGTTCCGGGATAGCAGAAGGTTAGCAGAAAGTGAAGCATTCATTTATCCCGTGGGGATTAAGAGTGCCTAAAGCGTGAATTAGTCGCATCTCTTTGGTCTTGCAACAATCGTTACCGCCGTTGATGATAGAAAGACCAAATGCTACAAAATCAGAAATAGAATGACTAGAAGAATTAAAATGGCGGGAGACAGGTTTAGATTGGTCGTTTTTGCGTATGTTTTAAAGGTGATCTCTGATGCGATCACCTAAACGGCGGCAAGTTTCACCGATGTAAAGCTTATGTTTTGTCGAACTGAGTTTTTAAAAAAATGTGTACTGTATTTGTAGAGAAGTTCCTGGATTTGTTTGAAAAGGTCCTGGAAAAGTCCTTTAATTTCACATACAGTTAAGTACTGGCAACTCTTAAAAGAACAATTTCTCAATCCACCAGTGTCTTTAATTTGTCTTATTTACAATCCAATTCCAAATGTGCTCGAGAACCACAACTGAAACTTTGGATTTTCATTTTTCTGGCCTTTGATGCAGTTTTAGATAATTTAAACGTTTAAGCATTAGACTGTGAGAGATCACGTGAGGGTGCTGAAAGGCTGCTGTCAGTGGGAGAGACAGACAATGCGATAACCTGTATAGAAAGTTAGTAGCCACTAAAGCCGCTGAATTGGGCACTAAAGTAACATCCCACAACCAATACACTCTCCTTATTACTTATCTTCTTTTTCAGGGATAGAAATTAATATTTCTATTACTAGACATTCGAACTAGTAATCACCTAGGCTTACTAGTCCTCTTCATTTTTTGCTTGACAGCTTTTTTTTTTGTTTCATTTAATTCACAACACCAATAAAAATAGCTAAATCCTTTACGAGCCAAGTGGCTCATGGAGCCAGCACTTATCTCCGGTTTCTGTAGTGTTAAACGGATGAGAGTCTTTGACTCCCGCTGGATGGGACACTATTCCATCGCAGGTTAGCTCCCAGCAGACGCTAGTACTCATTTACCTACCCCGGAAGGATGGAAAGCTGAGTTGGCTTAGGCGGAAAAGAAGGTCGTACAAATTTTCGAATCTCAGCAAAGCCGGGGATCAAACTGGGGACCTTGTGGTCGGAAGGCAGAGATCTTACTAACTGTGCCAACCACGCCCGCCCACTGTACCTACATAGTATACCTTTTTAACTCTACTTTTAGAATGTAATTGTTTAGCTGCACATTTTGTATAACTGTACGGTCTGCATAATGTACTTTTGTAACTGCACCTTCAGAGTCTAACTGTTTAACTGTACATTTTACATAACTGTGCAAACGTAATATACCTTCATAACTGTATCTTTATAGTGTAATTGTTTCACTGTACAATCTATAAAACTGTATTAACATATTGTACCTTTGTAACTGTACCTTTAGAGTGTAACTGTTTCACTGTACATTCTATAAAACTGTATTAACATATTGTACCTTTGTAACTGTACCTTTAGAGTGTAACTGTTTCACTGTAAATTCTACATAACTGTATTAACATTTTGTACCTTTGTAACTGTACCTTTAGAGTGTAACTGTTTCACTGTATATTCTACATAACTGTATTAACATATTGTACCTTTGTAACTGCACCTTTAGAGTGTAACTGTTTCACTGTACTTTATAAATAGCTTTATCTGTTAAAACTTAACTAAAACCGTAAAAGAAAATTTAAAAATTACCTTCTTTTAGAATTAATCAGTAGTTCTTCGGGAAGTAAGTTTAATAATCTAATGAAGGATTAGAAAAACACAATAGTATTTAAAGTAATTTTTGTACGTCGGCAAGACAACAGGTTCCTCGATTAGTTAAACATCGCCATCTTTTCAATAAAGTCAGGAATCTGCATATTTTCACTTCAGTGTTTGCCACCATAAAACAAACAAATTTCAATGATTGAAAATCCGGTATTTAGTGAATCTGGGAAAGGGTTGAATTCCATTTTTAAAAAAACCAAGTGCTGCGCTGTACATATGAAATCCAAACTGTAAACTTGTTTGAAAGGCGGGAAAATTTCGGGACGCGTGTTAAAAAGCGCGCCAAAGCACTTGAGTGTATAAATAACAACCTTTGCTGGAGTAAAAGCTCAAAAAATCATTTTGACTCTGTGGTTTGAATTTATTGAAGAGTTGACCGTTTTCACGTTAATGGTTAAACTAAAAGGTAAAAAAAAGAATGAATTCACGTTCGTGGCGCTAGGGGAGTAAGGTTGGCGTAGTGGTCATCAGTCGCGCCTCCCATCTCTACGACCTGGGTTCGAGCCCTAGGTTCGGCACGTGGGCTGAGATTTATCGATCTCAGTCTGATTCCGAGGGTTTTTCTCCGGGTATTCCGGTTTTCCTCTCTCTGCAAATTCGACTTTCATTCCAAGATCTGAGCCGTCGAGCGTCTAAACATTAGGCTCTGGCTAGGAAGAATGGGCAACCACTTCCTTCGCTATTAACGTTAAATAAAGTATTTTTGATATTTATTTATTTATTGACAGATATGTATAAATCACGTGATCGATTTTAACCAATCGAGCACGCGGACGTTTTACAGTGAACGAAGGTTGCATATTAATTAAGGGTTAGTGACTGATGCGAGTGGTTTATTTACAAATACACCCACGCGCTGGCGACGCAATGAATAATGCACGAAGCGAAACTGACAACAAAAAGGTCGCCAAATGCTGCACAAGAAACCCAAACTTCAAACTTGTTTTAAAGACTGTAAAATTTCCGAACGTGCGTCGAAAAGCCCGCCAAATAACTTGAGTGTATACTATGATAAATGACAACTTTCACTGGAGTAAAAGCTCAATAAAAATAATTTTGATTCATATATTCAGTGGTTTGATTTTATTGAAGACTTGGAGTCAAGTTGGCGTAGTGGTCATCAGTTGCCCTTCCCAAAAAATTAGCAAAATGATTTATCGGTGGTGGCGGTATCAATAGATACATCCAAATCACGTAATCGATTTTGACCAATTGCGCACGCAATTTTTTACAGTGAACGAAGTTTGCTTATACATTTAAACCGTTTTAATAGCTGTACATTCTATATTACTGTACCAACATAATATATCCTTGGTAACTGTACCTTTATAAGGAATATAATACCATAATAAATTCCGGACTTAATGTATCCTTTGCTTCTATTACAAACTTGTTTGTAAATTCTAAAAATCCATTTAAAGGACAATTGAAAAGACAATTGCTAATTATAGCAACTAAATTTTAAAAGCTTACTTTGAAATTGTTCGGCGCTTCATGCTAAATATATTACATTATGAACCTTTGTGAAAATGTGTTTAGTTTTTAGCTTACAAGTAATATGATATGAAAAGTGAAAGCGTTCAAATACTTTAGTGAGGAATTTCGTTTTTCAAGTCCAGCTTAGGTAATTTGTTTGATAAAAGTCAATTTGTATAATATTCAGTACATTCTAATTGTTGTTCTTATTTGTAAGAACTGAATTCTGTTTGATAATTAAGTAATTTTAATTCAAACTTTTGTCAACTGAATTATCAAAAATGTTGACTCTAGTCATTCAAGCAAAATGTAATTTTATTTTCCTTTGAGAAAGGTGTTTAAAAGCATTAGATATAGAGTGGGAACTGAGTTCTTACAATCTTTTAGTGATGCTGATTGGAGTGATGGGTTGGGAAACGGGAAAAGGAATTTCATCTCGATAGTCTTTCATTCATAAACACAAAATCCCGTTAGGGTACCTGTATCTATTCAGGCACACTGTGTTATATAATAGCTCGGTTTAAGTTTGTTTTCAAAAATCTGGTAACTTTTGTGAAACCGCAAGTTCTTGCAAATACAATGAAAACCATGTGCTACCGGCAAATTTGATAGTTTCATTGGAGCACGAAAGAAGCACTTTTTATCAAATGTTTTTCAAATTAACTTTTCTCATTTTACGTCAAGTTGTTCGTTTGAAAACTTTCATATTTCAGATCATAAATATTGAAACATAAAGTTGTTTCAGTTAACAACTGAAATTGTTAAGCAAAATTTACGAGAACAGCAATTTTGCGGCAACCTTTGTTTGTAAGTTGTTTCTCCATAGGATCGTGGTGAATGAAGACAAACTATTTAACGCAGTGCTAGAGAATTGAACATTAATTAACTATATTTGCTTTTTGTATTTAAATTCTGCAATGCTATAATGTAAGATTTTTGTGTCGGATGTTTGTGTTTGTAACTCTACGATTTAATTATTTTGCTTTTATTTTCAAACTAAAGCCAATAACAAACAAATTTGGCTGAACATTGAGAGCTTCATCGTTAATTTCAAGTCTGCAGCTTTATTCAATTTAGTGACGTGTTCAGTTCGGCATCTTTCTTGTTTGGGCGAGACTTCTAGCCAGTTCTAGCCGGCATTTTAGAACTTTGTTAATCGGATTAAATTAAACTGGATTATGATGGCTAGACTTCGTAACGTAAGAAATTTAGTAAGCAATTGCTCTCACCGCTGAAATGACTCTTTTTTGGCGTTTTTTGCTTGAATTGAAACGAAGCTTATACATTCTGAAAAAATGAGAAAGTAATGAGAGCTTAAACTGTTTGGAACCACTGCCTTTCCACGTGCCAGTTTGTGTTTTTGAAAGTGAGTCTTTTTGTTGGAGTCAAACAACATTTACTCATCTTTAGTAGAAACTGACAAAAAAAAAGATTTATTGAGAAAACCATGCTTCTTTAAAGTAAAATTATTATATTACTCTATATTGTTATCTTCTTTAGTCGTACATCTTAAACACACAATTTAAAAGGTTACAATATTGAAACGAGTTTATCTGAGATCTGGGACTAGATTTCTGTTGTTATTATCTGAAGACATGGAACCCATCGAGATGTCTTTTGAAAAGTGTTTCGGGATCATCGTGTGTCATAAATGGAATGCTGCGTCGGTGTTTCTACAGAAACAGTTTTACAAATAGTTAAGTTTTACACCGTAGTTTTAAAATTCTTTTCACTGCGGTGTAAAACTTAACTATTTGTAAAACTGATCATCATTATGCATTCATTTAGTAACTCGGTCATTTTTTGATTATTTAAAACTATACTACTTGAGACTGCGGTTCACCCATTGGCATTGTATCTCTGAATATGTAATGAATTTCTTAGATATTTTACCGCGCTGTTCAATTTTGATAATATAGACTTTTAAAACTGCCGGCTAAGGTAGATAAACCTTACATGTATCGTTGTAAAACTCGAACTTTTGTTTACAAGTTTGTTTACATTTATCTGACACTTTAGAAGAATGTTTTTCTTTTAAGTATAACTTTCATCCTACACACTCAAACAACTTTACAGCCAGTACATGTTTAGAAATGTCCATCTCCAAGTCCGAAGCTTTCATAACTCTGCTAACTATATGAAAATTCTTTTCCTCAGTTATCGTAAGAGCGAATCTTCAGTTCTAAGTCTCCTTTTTTCAGTGTGAAAATCGGCTGTACAGAATTACTTTCTAAGAGCAACTTTAGAAAGAGAAATATATTTTACAGCAAAACTTAATTCCGTCCTCACACTGCTGTTGATTGAAAAGATTGATTCTAAATTACAGAAACATAGTATTAAGATTTAAAGGTTATCAAAACATTGATACATGTCTAGCTTGAGGCTACGTTATGGGAAGAAGTTAATATGCAATTATTTTCGAAACAGCTATCTTACAAAATGCAACTGTTAAATTTATCTTCTTATCAGACGTTTTTCTCCGCTCCATCTTAAGAAGTAAGCTACGTTGTTTCCGTCAGTGCACAACATGCATTTTTTTTATTTTTATTGTTGGATAAAAAGAGAGTCCCAAAATTTTGTATGCTCTGTCTTTATCAGTTTGTTTGTTTGTTTGTTTATTACAAAGATAACAATGAACTTTTGCTATAAAAATAAAAAGTCGGTTATGAAAAGTGTATAAAAGTTTAAATTTTGTCCTTTTAAAAACAAGCTTCTAGCTTGATTTCTATGGATAGATTTCAAACATTAGTTTTACTTTAGATTAAAATACAGTGTACATTAAAAACTTGCGCAAATCATTGATGATAGCTAGAACATTAATTTACATGTGGATGCTTTTTCTCGTCCTTGTATCATTTCATTTCAAAAACATTCAGAAGAAACCTACAATAGCTTGTAGAACCTTTAGTAAAACTAATCAGAGTTAGACAGTTTTATTTTAATATATAAATCTGTGTTTTATATCCAAAATGATTGAATATGTTGCAACCTCTCCTTAATGTTCACTTCCAATCTCCCCGGCTCAATTTTCATCCAGTTTACAATTTCATATGCAGGAAATTATGAGGTAAACAGAATTACTTCACTGCCAGCAGCAAGGTGAACTAAGTAAAATAAATGAATACTACTTAAACAACTGCTGTTCCTCTATTATCTTGTATGCGAATTCTGCGAGAACTATAAACTCCGAAGCAGGACAGAAGCCCTGGCTTAATACGAATATTTTCAACTTTAAAAATCTAGATATACAAAATAATTTTTAAAGCTTTTAAATTTCTCAAAATGCATCATTTAAATTTTGTGAAATAACTGAAAACATTCCAAGGCCTTATAAAACATTTTAGGAGTTTTGTTTTACGTTACAGCGATTAAGGTCGACCATTATTACGAGTCATGACCCAAACACGAATCATGTATTTGAATGGGTAAATAACATTCTGAATGTATACTATCCGTGTTCTTTGAGAAGTAAAGGATTTTGAAACAGAAAATACATAAAATTGCTACTAGGAAAGAAAACACTTAAATTATTGTCAAATAATAAAGTGTTTGGGTAGAAATCTTGGCACCTTGACTGACTTTTTTTTTTCAAAGTGTAAACAGATTAACTGGATAGAACCTAATGTTAATGTATTAGAGCATAGGGTTTCTTTTCTCGGATACTTTGTTTAAAGAAAAATTATAATTAATGACAAAAGCAAAACAAAGAAACTCTTTTCTTAAAGTGTTGGAAATATATTGTTTCATATATTTATTAAATTCTTGTTAATCTGTCTTCTTTGGCTCAGTCTAACTTCAAATAATGTTGAATAAAACTTTAACGTTGAAATGTTAGGGAATGGCTAAATAGTTTTACAATTAGTTTCTAAAAATCCCTTTACCAAGTCATTACAACCATTTATAGCTTTTTTGCCGGTAGAATTGCCCCAGTCCATTTGAGATTATTTATCATTCTTGATACAGATCCATCTTGTTACATTTTACTATGGTAGCCAACCATTGCATTTGTTAAGAATTACTAAAACTCAACTTTGGAAAGAAGAGGAGAGTTTCTGATAAACTTGGTCTATAAACCGTGATTATTGAAAACAAAAGGAATGTTTCGAATGCTGCATCAGTTTCAAGTTAAATTCAAAAACAAAACACACGCCCTTTTTGACAAGCTGAAAATTGGCCAAATTTAAGGATACGCTAAAGAACGCATATCTGAGGAATGGGTGAGAGCTTTGTTTTGTTTTATTACGGCACAAGATCATGGAATCGACAAATAGTCAATAGTGTGACATTCGCAATTAGAATAAAATACATGGAAATGTTACAACAATTTGCAGGACACATTATTTTTTCTTTCTATACTTGTATATTAAATATCGAAGCTCGTACCTTTTAGGTACACACCAAATACCTATGATTGTATTAAGAAAATTGAGGCTAAAATCTCCAAAATATACTTAAGAACATTTAGCCTCACCCAAAAATAAAATGTACTTATGCAACAAAGCAAGTGTGTCTCACCAACTGAGCAAAATCCCATATCGGTGTACCACCAAGTCTAATTTCTATAACTGCCATCACCGAAGTAAACCTTTACAGCATTTATTGTAGCTTTTAATTTCAAATCTGTCCCTGATTTAGCCCCGAAGACAAGAACTATTATAGAAAAAATCTCAATTGTTTCTAACAGCGTTATTATTTCAGAAAATAAAAGTTACCGTTTACATTTTTTTTATTTGGAGAGAGAAACTTTCAAAGAAGTAATGCCAAACTTGAATTGTAAAGCTAATATCATCTGACGATACATCGGTGTTATGATTCTTCGGATGATATTTGAATATAACTTAATTCATAGACAACTTTGTCAAAGAATTTAGATGTATATAGCTTTGCTTGGTTTCTCTTTCAATACTTTACCAAAGATCTTTTTTTATTGTTCCACTAGAGTTCAATGTAAAAATTTTCCTAACTCGATTCATTTGATGAGAAGTGATCAATACAATCAAATCTAATAAGTGTCACATAATGAAGCCAGAAAGTTGGGCCGGAATGAGATCCATTTACTCATAGTTCTTTTGCTATTACAAGTACTCTGACATGAACATTTGTTTTAGAGCTAATAATTCCTAAATTTCAATGTGTGACTGCTACAGATGAATTTTAATCGATACGTAATTCTACATAGACAGAAAATTTCAACATCATTTTTAAGTATTCCGTTGTGAGATATTTTTGTTCCATTAGCGTCGTTACTTTACTATTTCAAGCTACAATATAATCTCGTCACTTTATATATATATATATATAATCGGTTACTCAGATTTAAAAGCCGGCTTGTGTTTACCCGAAGAAGGTCTTTGTCCCAGTTATCAGATAGAAGCACAATTATAACCTCTTTGCGCGGGCCGGATGTTGTATATAACGGCTTACGCGCTCATTGAGGCTTGAGTCAGGCAATCTTAAAAGCAAAACCCTTATGAAGAGGACAGTAGATTATGCGATGTTGACAAATTGTTTTATGGGAACTCCAAGTCAGTGCAAAGGGCCACCGCCAGCTACATCTTTTGATTTAGCTCGTTTGCAACAGGTACATGTAGCATTTAGTATTGAAAGACTCTTTGTGTTTTCAACTTTTTAAATAAATTTAAAAAACAACAATATTTTAACTGCTTGTGACAACTATTGCTAAGCTGATAAAATATAACAGTAATAACCGGATCTTGGCACTTGAACGTTATTTCGTGAATGATCGTATGACAGCTCAGCTTAACTGAGAAAGACCTGAATCATTTGGACCCTTTATGAAATGTAAATACCGTGTTATAAGTCGAAATACTGATGAAATTTTTGCATTGCATTTTGTTAACACGAGTCCTTGAAGAATTGAGAAAACTTGACTTATGTAAAATACCTTTAAAATTTATCGAGGCGGCTTATTAAGGTGATTTTAGTTAATATTGTAAATCAATTTTTTCGTTTTAACATCGCAAATCCCCTCTCGCCGTCATCCTTCGAAAGTTTGTTTTGTGGTCAGTTTCTCCGGATTTAGATCTCATTGCGCTCTCTAAAAATATTTTTTTCCGCAATTCATTCAATATCTCTTGACTAAATATATATTAATTACAAGTGTTTGTTTGTTTAGTGTAGTCTTCAAGAACGCTTTATATCGTGTAATGTTACCTCTCTTCAGGTGTGTCTTAACATCTTACCTTTTGTGAACGGCTTCTCGCTTTATGCCCTAAAATTAATGACAAAGAACGACGACTTTATTCGACCTTTTTAAGGTTTCAGGTAAATTCATTGTAGACATAGATAATAGTTAGTTGTGGTTTTACGACTTCCATGTGATAGCCAGAATGGCTCGGAACGGCCAAGGTCAGAAAACTTTCAATGTCAGAGCACGAAAATGCACAAGACAGAAGTATTGAGAGAAACTGTTATTTCTTATTCTCGTGTGTACTGCGGCCATTATTTATACTATAGAAACATTTGTAGCTGGTCTGACTCAGCAACAAGTTCTTGTTTTAGTCTTCAACATTTCATTTACTTTGGTCTTGATAAGAATTCAACCATTTACCACAGCAGATGCGTGCTATTGAAAACATGTCTTATAAGAACACAATATACCTCCCATCTGACTATAGTCTTTATGAAAGCCCGGAGCTGGTGTTTAAAATAAGGGCACATTAATTGACAAAATGAAAACAAGGATATTCAATGTAATATTTTTCACAGATTTCTCACAAAATGGCCAAACTTACTCGTGGGGTATTGTTGAGTTTGTTTACTGATTTACAGTAATTATAAATGTGTGTTTAGCTGATGAACGATAAGTTTTCATTTTGAGTTTGCTATGAACATAAAAAATGATTCAAGTAAGCGTGTTTGCTCGAGGCAAATGCGTAAGTATATATAAGTGTTAATACAAAATCAGTTTGCACTTTGCTTGTTTAAGACGTTGTTTGTATTCTTTTTGAAAATGTTACAATGTTGTAAATAACCTAGACTGAATTATTAATTTGTTTTAAAACACTGCAAAGTAAGACCGCCTGCTGATGACAAGTCAACCACAAGAGCCATCAAATTGTCAGGACTCTTGACAAAAGCCAAGCGAAACAGATTAGGTCAAGAGTAGCCGCGGGGAACAAAGCGGACTTTTCTACGGTTATCAAACTTAGAGGGTTCTTAATTTTTTAAAAAATACAAAAAATACAGGAAACTATTAGGAAATTTATTTCGGAACATAAGCCGACAGTTGGTAAGGGTGAGCACTCGAGAAACCATGTTAAGAACAGCTTTGTAGAAAGTTGCATGCTCGGCTATATTCGATAAGATTTGAGTAGTCTTATTATAACGATAGCTTTCTGTGACACTGTCAATTAAGCCCTCAGTTGACAGATGAAACAGTGACCTAAAAGTGATATGGCGCTCTATAAAAACTTCACAGAAATATATGAGATATGCGACAGATATTCGCTTATCAGATTAGATGTCCAACTACGTAGACACTCTAATATCGAGCATGTTAATGAAAAACAGGTGAATAGACCTAAAAATAAACCCCATCTCAGTAAAAGTTGTGGGAGTTTTCTATACAGCAACAATATAGTTTAATAAACACAAAGGCTTCTCTAAAAAGCGAACAGTAACATTACTTTACGTGGTATGAAAAGTTATACCTCGTTAAGTTTTTACAAGCGGATGTTTTTTTTTTCACCACAGACAAGTAAGATTCTGATAAATATATCATTCACCAAATTATTCATTTGATACCCAACGTTTGGTTGCGCTTGACCTTTTGGTGAGAATTGCTACGTCCTTCTGAGAAGCCGCTTTCTATAGTTTGGATATTCTAGTTGTGTTTATCCGCTATGTTTTAACCTCAAAAGAATATATCTCTTAAAACATTTCCAGGTCACCCTACTAGGAGTTGCATATTCCGTCAAAGGTAAAAAACAAAATATCAATTTTTTTTTCTAGAATCCACACTTCTAAGTATTAAGATCTCGTCTTTTAATCATTCCAGTTTTTTTATAGTAGGTGCGTATTTACAACAACTCCTACAGAGATTCAACAAGAATTCAAATTATTTTTAGTATTATTTTATGTTAATATCAAAATTTATGTTTTACCAGTTCTTTTCTGTTTAAGACGTTTTAAAATAATAAAATGAAACTTTTTGGTTTTACGTATTAATACTTTTTTTAAAAAAATCTTTTAAAATTGATCACTTTTTTCTAAACTTTAAATTTTGGACTTCGTAAGTTTATACATTTTTTAAATAGAGAATAAAAAACCACTTTTAATTTTGTTAAGTTGGCGGAATAAGAACGAGAATGAGCTACTTTGGTTTGTGGTTGTGCCTGGTTTGTACCTGACAAAACTGTTAGCGGCATAATATTTTGGCAGAACTCGTGCATTTTATTTGAATGACAAGCGAATTAAACTGGCGTCAGGGGCTCAGCCAAATATACAACCAAATCGTACTCATCTATATTGCAAAGTCCTGCCATTCATTGCTTCCCTTCGCTTGTTTTTTTTTTTCCTTACTTTTATTTAAAATTTATAATTTTTTATAGAGTTAAAAGAGCTGGAGCTAAAATTACGAAAAATTAAAAATATATGTGAATAATGCGTTGTTGCGAAAATGCATAAACTTGAAAATTTTGGTCATTATATACAATGCGCTCTCTCCGTCACTCGAAAGCTAAAGAGAAAGTAGCCTACAATGTAACTTCTTCTGTGAGTTTAAAAAAGACAGGATGTTTATAGCCAAAAAAAAAGAAAAATTTGAAAAATATTGCCTTAATCACTCTGGCAAATTCGTCCAATAAGCGATAACTCTATGAAGTAACTGATTTGATCATTGCGTCGGTTCCGAACCGTGGTTACATATACGTTAAGATGGATTCTTAGATGAACTAACTGTCTACAGTCCGCTGTGTCTTTTAGCCATGCTTAATACAGCATTGAAATCTCCAAAAGTTTCTTCTCCATCGTCCTGGGACCAGAATAAGGTATGCTCGGTGAAATTACTGTTTGTTTTGAGAATCACGCTGACATCACGCACTTAGTCTGATGCGTGTCATTAACCAGCTATCGAGATCAGTACTATTACCACATGAATAACACAAAGTACATAAACATCCTTGCCCAAAACGCCGCGCGAATTGATTGCAGTTCATATTCAAACTCTGTAAGGCGAAACAATAAAAGCGTAGCCATTATCTTAAGCCTTTGTGAGTTTTTGACATCGTTCTTTCAAATAAAGGCAAAAGCTTTTGAATAGAATATCACGGCAGTAAGACTAATTGTTTGATCCTCGTTGAAAGTATAAGCAAATAGAATTAAGTGCACTGTTTGTAAAACGATTCATTTCTAGTAATTATTGTTCTTACTCGTTTTAACGCAACTAAAGCCATTTTTTTTAAAGTTTACAAAAGCAACCACGATTTTTCGTTCAAGAAAGACAACTTAGAAACCTTATTGAAAACAAAGGAAGTGTGTATGAATTGCTTGAATTAGAAATGACCGGCAAGCACCGCTGTGTTGGCAACTGAGATTAGTCTCTAAATATAAGTTAGAAACCTCAAGCATGTCAAAAAATTGTTTCTCTTAACTGCTTGGATCAGTTCACATTACAACAAATATCTGAGTGTGGTTCCGGGCACGCGACGGAGAGAAAGTTGAAGTGTCAATGTTTTGTTGTATGCAAGCAAACATTAAGGTGATAAAGTTGTCGCTAACTCATAAAGAGGCCCGTAAGTACCAATTAGCACTCGAGTGATGATCAGGTATCAATACATAGAACCAACAAGAGTTGTTGGCCCAGAGGCAAAGCGTAATCCTCGATCGTAATGTTGAACATGTTAGCGCGCGGTTGGGAGAATGGGTGCGGTATGGTGCCCTATAACGCTCAAAAAGAAGATAGAGACAACAGGTCTGATGCAACGTCTTGTGTGTACATTCAATTGAAGTATTGAAAGGAACTATATAAAATTCATTAACATTAAAGTAATGCTACCGAAAATTATTTTTACTTGCTAAGCTCGAAATTCAATCTGCTGTTTTTTTTCGCTTAGATCGAATGTGCTTTTCAAGTGGCGTTTCGGAGATGGTATTGAGCCTTTGTTCCGATCGATTTTAAAAGTTTAGTTTCAACAGCCAAAACATCCTTTCTCATTGTTTAGTGTCGGCATGATATGCAAATAGAAAAGATGCCAAGCTGAGTGAAGTGAAGCCAGATGAATTATTTGGCCTTCAAACGTTGAAAAACATCAACATATTTTTTCATTCTCTATTCGAACTGCCAAACTTCAGGTAAGCTATAGGGATAAGTTGAAAGCAATTTAATTTGAGGCTTTCGTGACTATTGGGCTTCAGGAAGCGAAACGAAAAAGCATTATCATAACATTACTGATTCAAGATTATTCCGCCACTCATTCGATGCTAAGAAACCGCTTGGATAACCCGACAATGTGCTTTGAAGTTGCAAGGTAACGAGTTGCCCATTTGATATAGTAACATTGTTTCCAATGTTTGTTTCTCACCTAAAGAACATTTAAACAGCATGAGGTAGGAGCGAAGTTTGAGCGGGGGAGGATCTCAAACTATCAATTTCTGTTTCCTGAATATAACAACGACCGGCTCTGTTCAAACGAAATTTAAATATTCACGCGAACAAAGCTTTTGTCATTCATAAGTGGCTGGTAGGAGTTTTGGGTAAACATTGTAAGACACTTTGATTAGGAGAGAAAAAAAATAAATTCCTATTAATGCTGAATTCCTGTTAAATGTTGGTGCAAACATTTTATTTGGTTATTTATTGAGAAATTAATAGATAATCGCAGGTTTGCAAACATTGCTATTATGACACTCAGTTGATCTCAAACAGTTTATCGAGTTTTCACAATATTGATGTGATTCTCTGCTAATATCCGGCTTGTGTCGGGAATTAATGATATCTAAAGATTTTCTTCTGAATCGAAGATCTGAAGTACTGCTACTGTAAATGTGAGCCGCAAAACTACTTGAGTTTAGTCCAAGAAACTTGGCGAAAACAAAATCACCTAAAATCTATCTTGACGGTCTTTTGGGAGGAGTTTTCGCAGCTCGCGGATTAATGTCCATCGAATGTTGTCAAAAATTAATTATATATCGGGGGCGCGCTGTAATATTCAAAACAAAATGTTGGGTTTTTTTTGCTCAGCAAGTGCAAAAGTCATTAGAAGAAGTTGGTGACATATTGTAATAAAATAAACCATTTTACTGAATAATTAATCAAATCTGTTGGTCAGTTAGCTGCTTCAAAGTGACGTCACATCACGAAGGAGCAAAAAACCGCCTGTTCCTGTGTATTTTTGTTTATTCTCGACGACTTATGCAGCGCATTAGTTTGATCTGAAGATAGCGTGGAATGACATTATCTGAGTGGCTCGCGCTGAACCATCAAGCTCCATTTCTCTTTGTACACAAGAGTATTAGGTTTCACGCCATAGGTGTAAATTTCTTAGTACCTTGACTTTAAATTGTGGTTGCTCTGGTATACTAACATAACTAGAATAAAACTTAGTCGTAGTAGCAAATAAGCACCCACTCGCCATATTTAAAATATCAGAAACGTTCGTAGATCTTGTTATAATGAGCACTTTTACTTCAAAGCAAGCCGCCACCTAATCGTGTATAATTTACACCATAAAACGCGCACTGAACGAGTCACGACTCAGGAAGCAAATTGTCACATTTCATTAAGCAAACCAATCGTAAGATCTGTATATAAATTATCTGGAGTGTGTGGTAATAATTGTGCATTTTGCAGTTTGTCGCTGGACTTTGAGTGCATTTAGCGTACAGAAGGTTCGGCGTATTTACTTCATGTTTCTGTAAACAAAAAATTCACGAGTTGTTGTTTTCTTGCCTGATACCTCTCGAGTTCACTCACGCCCACTCACAGACAAACAAAGAGAACAAACTTACAAAGAGATCGGGTGAAAATAGCTCCGCCTTTCTGTTTATATACCTGATATCATTGGGTGTTCGGTCATATTATTATACGATTTGCTTTCGTACTGCCAATCAGAGATGCGCTGCAGAGTAAACAAACGCCACTTCGCATCGGGAGGCCTCAATTGATTTGCAAATAATTGAAAACTTTAATACGACAAAAAAATAATTAAAATCTGTCTGGCTTGCCACTCAAGAACTAGTCAATTCCCAGAGCATCGCTTAGGAAGTGATCGACAATATTCGGTCAAAGAAAAACCGCCGCACGAAATGTGAACCGTCCACTCTTTAGTAAGAAGACGTTTTCCCAGGATTCCCTAAGGCGCTAATTGTTGAGACCATGGATGTTATAGTCTAGTGTTTTGATCGTGTTTGCAATTTTTTTTGTGTGTCAGTGCAAACTTTGACGCCACCGACTGCTAAGGCCCGGGGTTATAAAACATTTTACATTGAGCGTAAATTAAGGTTAATTATGACATCCCGGCTCGAGCTGTTGGGAAGTCGAGGCACCAGTCAGATCGCAGCCCGTTCAACTCTAGGAAAGAGAAAGAGATCCGAGACTAGAGATCTGTCCCCGCCACTTACTCCCATATCTCCATCATCTCACTCGAAAGTAACAGAGGCTTCCTCATCAGCTTTTGACTTGATAAATGCTGAGGTATGGCATAAAGTGTGTAGGGAATTCATTCATCCTACACAATCAAGTCAAATGTTAACTAAAGCTTCGCGCATGAGAACAATAACTACCTAACCATTTTAAATTCTGCACTGTGTTGATAACTCTTTATACCGGCTTCCCAGATGTTCGATGAATGATGGTAAATTGCTCTTAGTTTCTCGGGCTCGAGAGTTTACCCATGGCTTCATTGCTAGTAAAACTACTATCTGCCATTAAGAGAGTCTTAGTGCTTTGAAGCGAGTCATGTGAATGTTCGTTTGCTATCTCCCTATATCACGCATGCTATGTTTATCATTAAATAACCTTATTAATACCTTGTGTTTCTCCTGCATTCTAGGAACGCGGTATTGGGCTCCATGGAGCGAATTCAGCAGTGAGTCAGCCAACTTGTGTTAGGTCTTCGCCACCAGCAATTGCTACCAGTCAGAACACATTTGTGTCAAGTGCACCGAGACTTTCACACACTCCACCAACACACGAGTTTAGTCGACATAGCGAGATGAGAGACATTCTTCCACCACCCATGCAAACTCAAGCACATCCGTATTTTCCGCCGCAATTCAATCCTACCGTGCATTACCCACAAAATCAACCACGGTTTGATTTTCAACAGCCCCTGGAGCCTTATCAACAGCAACAGCAATTCGGTCAACCGGCAGGCTATCATCCGACAAGTCAAGGTTTGCCGGCGGTCTCTCACACTCCAGCCGGGATTCACAATCAACCACGACATAGTCTTGGATTAAGACCGCGACCGGAGGATTTAGATCCGTTGCAATCTGTACCTATCAACCATTTTCATCCTGCTATCGAGCATGGAACAAGTAGGGATGATCCCTATAGCGTGAGGAGCAGACATGATCTTTTTGGCCAAATAAGACGAGATGTAACTGCAGGAGGCCTACAGTTTCCTAATGAGACGCAGGTAAAAAGAAACATATTCTTTTAACTACACAGTTGTATTAACTTCTTGTGATAACACCCGAGGAGATTTCTTTTTGTTCTTGTAATCACAACATAAAGATGTCTCCATCTTACACTTTGCTAATGAAATAATTCATGTCCAATTTATAAAGCAACAACACTTTCTTTATCATCTCGATTTTCTCCCAATTTTTCAAATTTAATTTCACATCGAAATGAAAAGAAACTATGTTTTTCTTTTAGCGTGAAAAGAATTTTGGCAATTTTTTACGTTTACAAATACGTCAACTTGCATTGAGCAAGCAGGAGCTACACTATAACTGAAGTAACTGTCAAGTTCTTCTTTATTAAAGACGTATTCATTTCATTTGGTTTATTTTGTGGTAAGAAGTAAGATAAACCTTTCCCATCATAAAACAGAATTTTCCTAATCGAGGTTCAGCTGGTACACGAATTGTTTTTATGGATGAAAAGAATTTTCATTCTAGCATTAAACAAAAGAAGAAAAGCTTTCATAAAAGCTATTCACGCACTGACACCTTCTACCATGTTCGTTTAAAAAATACACGATAAGTCTTGTTATTCATGTCATTAATTTATGATCTATTCAATTTTTTGTCAAAAACTTTGCAGAATTTTATAAAGGGGCATACAAACTGCTCAGCAACTTTTATATACAAAATGAGATGTATAGATTTCTAAACTTATCCATCAACAATACTCTCTTCCAAATCTTCGATTTTCCCTGAAGGAGTGTTTAAAGTAAAACTTGTAGGCAGCCTTTTTAAAAGTATTATGATTTCATGAATATTGTGAAACAATTTTCTAAATATTATATTCAGTGCACAGAAATTTGTCGCATGTCAGTTTTTCCTTCAGATGAATACAATACAAAGCGGTAGTCCTCTAACTCGTTTAGCAACAAAGAATTTTTGAAACTTTTATTTTAGGAGCGGAGTGACAGTTTGTCTTTTTAAAAATATCGTTTAATGTCGGTTAAAAACAAAGACAACTACACCAATTATCAAGGTTGGCCTAAGGCGAAGAAACAAAAGTGAGCTGCAGAAGTTAGTGTTACCACCGGTTAAAAAGAACAAAATGATCATGAAATCTTTTCCAACCAACGGTTCGCACACTTGGCCAAACTCAAGGCTTCCTAATGGAGCGTTAAAATCTCCACTTGACCTGCTAAAACACGAATTATATACATACTGTTCAATTTCTTGTGTGGTTTAGCTCTTTTATTTTTTTAAGTTAAAATACACTTCTTATCCGCTAAACTCATAAAATGGGTTTAACGAAACTATCGTGTCGCCACCTTTCGTGTACGAGTGCTTATCATGTCCTTAAGTGCGGTATCGTATAAATTTTATTGTTTCGAAAGCCCCTTGAGAATGTACACAGGCTATTCATTTTGGCGCGAGACGCCATCGCCATATTCATTGTACTTGTAATGGAAATTATAACACATTACTGGTTATTTATTATTCACTATACAGCAGGTTTCCTTGGAAGAGAGTTAATTTCGTTCCACCCGCCAAAATCCATTTAGTAAAAGAAAATATGAAATAACCATAAGCAGTCTGGTACATGTGTTGATTCAGTTTATTTCGAAGTTTATGTGAAGGGCAGGCTTCCTTAAAAAAATGTTTGAACAGTTCTTCAATATGAGTGACTTGCAGTTCGCAGTGGGGCGTAATTTATAAAACTACTCTTAAGAATTAATCATACGGGGTTGCTTTATTATTTCATTTGTTATAAGTTCAAATACTGTTGTAAGTAAGTGAGAAACTAAGAGAAAACCGTTATATAAAGAAATGCCACGAGATACTGAATGCATTCGCCATGACATGAACGACTCAAATAACTCAGTTTTGTATCACGCACGAAAGTACAGAAATTTTTACGGAAGATTTCTAGACCTCAGTAACAGCTGATAACATTTCCTTGTTTTAACTTTTCATATAAATAAAATTTGGAGATACTGCCTAGTGTGCATAGAGCATCTCCTAGTTATCTTGGTCACTGTTTCTGGAGTTGAGAGTAAAGATAAGCAGTAGTTGAGTGATGTGTCGTTAATAATTTTGTAACAGCTTGTGGTTTCCCACAGTAAAGAGACTCGCCGTATTCCTCGATAACAAATTTTAGAAATTGTGCCAAGGCTCAAAGAGCAGTTCAAAAACAGCAAATGAATTTGATCATGAAAAATGGAGCACACATCCTGAAATTTAATATTTTCCACGCAGGAGATTTGAGAACGAAACCTGACTTTCATGAATGGAGGGACAATTAACGTGGTTGCTGCCATCAAATACAAAAGCAAATTGTATCTGTATACAGATCAATTTGTACTTTATTTGTACCGCCAATAGAGCAAACCAAAATTAATATTTCTTACAAGATTGCTGTTTGTTTAATTTTTTTATATATATTTTGTTTTGGGCAAAGTTACCCAAACCTTTCTTTGCAGTAGTAGTTGTTTATTGACTTCTACTCAAGTTATAATAGTTTTAAAGCCTTTAGGAAAGAATCTTGTTAGCTAAGTTCTTTCACACTACTACAAAAAAAGTTCTAGCATTTACTGCTTTCTCAGAGTTCTGTAAAGTATAAATTTCATTTTCAAAATAAGAATGTCATATTCAGATTTCCCAGTACTGAGTGTTTATTATTTTTGTTTCTGTCGAATAACTCAAACAGGTTCTTTAGGGTTCAGTAAATTATACATTTTCTTGCTCTGTATTTTTTATTTCTTCACTTTTTTAATCACTTAACTTTTCAAATTCCATTGTACCATGAGGCACAGTTGAAGACAGTTGTGTTATATTAAACAGTGCATTTCATCTGACATTCTTGTTGTTAAGTTCTTCATGGTTGCTTAGTTCCAAGAACTTTTCTTTTGGTGTTGAATTAAAAATATTACGAATTTCACATTTATATCTATCTTTTCTTTAGGGTCGAAACCATCCAGGCGCTAATAACAGCAAACCGGGTGATCCTCACATCATCCATGGAGTTAGTAGAGAAGGTAAGATAATTTGTTCAAACTCATATTGGTGAGCTCTTAGTAAGCTCCTAAAACATACTATAGTAAACAATATTCCGTTCTATCTTTGAATAGTTGTCGAAACGTTTTTACTCTTGAAGCTGAACTGAAATGTTTAATTAAAGAATATACAAAACCCGGCACATTATAGATACATTGGTTGAAATTTTTTAATGGTAAATTAATGACTAAAAGAAATTGAAAACAGATAGCCAAAGTATGAAAAGCTTAACTTCTTGAAATATAAAGGTAAATACTAAAGACTTTACAAGATAGTTTAGTTAATTTACTCAGTTAAATATTTGATCTGTGCGACACCCACACGACTATACAAAAGCCGCCAACCGCAAATCTACCTTTCTTACTTTTCTATTTAGTTTGGAAGCTGGCCATTTTTTGCCATTTCCACTTTACTCGAGAGGGCTGTAAAATTTAACTGGTTCTTTGTGTTGTTCAAAATTGTCATTAACAATAAGCCACTAGCAACAAAGTGACACTTTTGTGTTCTGACGCATTCTCTTGACAACCCTTTTGCAGATCTAAGTTAAAAAAAACATTCACTATTTCAGTCATATTAAGAAACAAACAGTAACAATACATAAGGTGGTAGTTTATATAACGTTCATTTATTAGAATTGTTTGTTTCTTGTTGCCTTTTGGAGGAAAATTTGAAAGTCGCCGAATTTTTCTTATTTGTCAATAGTTGTGCCCAAAACTTAGAAAAAAGTTCCTGCTTGTTTCTTGACTTCAATTTTGAAAGTTTGTTTGTTGCTCGCTTGCTTTTTGGGGCTATGTTTAAGAGCCAAAAAGTTACCTAATTACGGCATCAAGGAACCTTTTCGCCGTTTTGTTGCTAATCAAACATTAAACTTATTTAAAGAATCAGTCGATATCGTTTGGAGGTTTTCAACAAAAACAAATTGTCTCAGCTGTTAACAAGCAGTGAGAAATATCGTTAAAAATCTCAAAAACTTTGGTTTGGACATGTCAATTTTACAATTACAAGAAGACGGTAATTGATGTGAGCGAGTTATGACTAAATAACATTTTGTATTATCTTAAAATAGATTCATTTAAAACATGTAAAACATTGGTATATGTTCGGTCTTTTTGAACTCCTAACAACTGTATTGCAATAGAGCCCTTGAACTGACGCATTGGAACAATAAAGCTCTCGTTTAAAAGTTATTTTGCCAAAGGGGTGTGACTTCAATTCCACTATTAAAACTATTTATTTGTTTCAGCCCTCGTGTCACTATCGTTGTTTCAACCCCTAAAGTGAAACTTAATGAACGACATTTTTCGTGGAAAATTGGTTTCTTTCTTCCGTTAAACGTTATGCAAACAGTATTTATGAGAAAACGTTGCAAGCCGGTCCGTGCATTGCCCTCCGGCCCTAGTCTCCCCAACAGTCTTGAATTAAGTTTTCGTTTAACTTCCCCAAAGATAGATGTTTGGTTGTCTATTAAGTTCTCCCGCAGCGATAGAGTATCAAAATGGCACCGAAGGATTCTACTCTCTGTCTTATAATATTGCAATAAACCAATTGTTTCGCTGAAACTACAAGCGAAACGAATAGCTGAGTTCTTTCTAGCCACATCTGAAAAAGCCACAAATTCAGGTTATTCAAATTGAACGAGCAACAGCTATAACAGAATTATATTTCTAAGAAATTCTGTGACATTATAATGCTTTCGAAAATAGTTTAAACCAACGATGAATGGTATAAAATCTTTCTTCTGAAATTAGCTTGAGTTTGTATTTTCTTAATGCATGCACGAAATCTTTAAAGAAGAATTAGGAGCCGTATGTAGTAAATTTATGTGTTTTAAACATAAGAATTGAATATACAAAAATTTTCTACGTACTTTTTGCTGGAAGATTTCAGTCTACTCACGAAACTGTTTTAGTTAGAGCCAAGTGACGGTAAAACGCACTACACAACATTTTACTCTGAGTATATCTTGGGGATTTGCATTATACTGATGAGTGATGTCTTTTGCTTTCACTTGTGTTGCTCAAAACTAAGAATCTCATTTGAGAGTTGATATAGTAAGCCATAAATTTTGGATATGAATCATTGCTCAGTGTGTCGTTTTGAAGTAATTACCGATTTATCTTTTCCTAATATATTTCGTTTTGTTTTATAAAAATTGAAAAGCTCATTAATCGTTGGTGAGCAGGTATTTTCTCAGTATTATATTAAATAATATTCCCTTGACTGAGAAAACAAAATTTTAGCTCACTGACAATAACAATTGCAATACTGTGGCAAATTCCTTGATGATTTCAAACTGGTGTGTTAAATGCAGTCATAATTTAAATCAAATAAAGTCATAAAAGAAGAAAAAACAAGTTGGTTAAGTTCTACAAAACAACTTCTCTTATTTAGCTTTAATACTGTCATCAGGTTGCTGGAGTAGTGTTCAGCTATACTGTGCTGCGGTAAGACGACTGAATAAACCCTTTATGATCAACAGTGTATTTACGGGTTTATTTTCAAAAACAAAAGATTTTTATTGGAAACTCAGTTTTGACTGAATAGAAAACTGGGTTGTTCTTCTTTTTATAACCAAAAGAAAGTTTCATATTGAACAAAGATGCAGAAGTAAGCAACATCTGTGTAGTGAATGTTTAATGTTGTCTATCTTGTTGCAGCTAAAACGAAGCGCAATAGTGAACAAGAAAATAAAGATTCTAATGATGGCGAAGGTCCAGTTCATCCCTCGGATGTCTTTTGCTGTGTTCCTGGTCGTTTGTCGCTTCTTAGTTCAACGTCAAAATACAAAGTTACTGTTGGGGAAATTCGTAGACGTCTTTCTCATCCTGAATGTTTAAATGCCTCATTGCTGGGAGGTGTGCTAAGAAGGTAACTTGTATTAACTTTTTATTAAAAACCTTTCAGTTCTTTTCTGATATCGAAATTGTCGACAAAGCTTATATCAAATTTTTTCTGTATCTGGAGAATCGGATTTTCACAAAATAATTTCGAATAATTCCCATTAAAAAACAGTATACTTTAACCATGCATTTTAGAGCTTTACTTCAAAAGAAAGATCTGATTATCAAAAGTCGAAGGTTTACTAGTATATGATTTGTCCCTTCATAAAGGATATAATTTTTGGAGCTGTTAAGAAACTCCACATGCTCGCTCGCTGTTATGCGAGCCAGTTCCTAGGGATTAGTTATTTAAGAAAAATGATTAGCCTCTTTGCTACTCATGCAAAATCTTTTTTACTTTTTGTACTCTTTAAAGGCAAACTTCCAAATTGAGAATTTAGTGTTCAGTTATCGACAGCTGCCACGGAATATAGTTATCTTAATCTTAATGTTATGATAGTATTTTCTGTAGGATTGGTCCATTAATTTAGGTTTTCGATTTCCCTTCAGAGTTGTCTAATCTTTTGCGGTCAAAACAATATTTATAGAGCCTGCTATAGCCTGTATTTCTTAAACTTTAATACTGCATGTATAAATAATAATCTAGGTGTTGTTAAAAACCAAAGCAGCTTAGGGGGAAATCTTGAATTTCCTGTCAAAAATTATTGCGTCAAGCACAAATGTTAGATGTTCCACTTTTTATAACATTAAAAACGTTTAGACACAGACAAAAACGTGAAACCCACTAGCCAACCGAAGTAATTCTTCCTTAAGCGTAAGTTTGTTATTTCGTAAATGAGCAGTTTATGTGACTGGTACGGCTTTATTGTTTCAGAGCTAAGTCTAAAAATGGAGGAAAGTGTTTAAGAGATAAGTTAGAGAAGATCGGATTAACTCTTCCAGCCGGCAGAAGAAAAGCTGCACAGGTTACTCTCTTAACGTCGCTTGTCGAAGGTAAGGATATCTCGGGTGTTTGTGTGAATTTAACAAACTGATTCTCTCATGTTCTTTTCCATTAACCCTTTTACCGCAACCCATTTGGTCATTGACAGATCAATGAAAATAACCTTATTACAGGCATACACGTGATTTCTCGCTAAGGCATACGTTCAACCTTTCTATCGGAGCAAACATGCGTCATTTTGCGGCCTTGTGTCATTTCTCAGCTCCATTTAGTGCATAAATGTTTTACGAAATAAAATGTTTAGGAAAAATCTTTCAGTTAATACTTTTTTATCATGTGAGAATTGTTTGCTGGGTTCTATTCATGTTATCTCAAGGGACAAAGACTTCTACCTACAGATTTTTACTTATAGTGTTTGAATGTCGCGCTGTAATAACTCGTTTCCTGAGAGTATGTTGTGTAAATACAAAATAGCGAGGATCAATATATTTCAGTGATGATCGTGATTTGTATTTAATGTGATTTATTACTCCAGCGCTGTTTGACCTTGCTCTATATGTTGCAGCAACGAAATGCTTGAACTATTTCTCTATTGAACGCAATCCCAAAACTGCTTTATTGTCTCAATCACCTGCTGCTCTAAAACAAAAACATTTTGCTTTTCAATTTTATACGAGACTCTAATAATTATTTCTCTTTTAGTTTTTTGAGCAACACCAAGACTTTTTCTTTTAGTGATAGCCATGACGATATAACTTCCTGTCTATAGTGTGTGCTGTAAACCACAGTTTCCTTCATTGGAGATGAACTGTTGACAAAATGTTTACAACTTTTACCGCTAACTTTGATTGAGTGAAGTGCTATCGGTTTGGTTCGACCACCAACAATCTTCAGATATAAATATTCTCTAAAACAGACCAAGAATTTAAGGCTGTCGTCCACGCAAGTTTACGGTATAGAATAATTGTTAGAAAAACTTGTCTTGTGCCATTCGAAATAGCGAACAGATTTGAGAACAAAATATTCAAACCACAATGGGAACGGCTCAGTGCAATACTGGAATGTTTCTTTTGTTCAAAGTTATCGTTTCCGAAATGTTTTACTTTGAGTCTTTTTGTTACCAGGTGTTTATTTTTTGTTCTCTTATAGTTATTGTTCAGGTTTTGAAAAAATAACTCTCGTCGTGAAACGGACCTACTTTGAAAAGCTTATTGGTTCTAGTGCAAACACTAACATCGCTTAGCTCGTGATAAAGTGGTTATACATTCAGAGATAAAAATCAAGTCTCTAATTCTAAATAATCTTCTTTTTGGCAAAAGTAGAAATTAGTTAGAATATAATAGGATATGAAGTACCGAATGAAGGCACTATGCCCTAGGGTGTTGGTGGATTGTCTTATTTGTGACTCTACACAAGTTGATTGTATTTCACTATTTGCTCTTTTATAATATTTTGTCTCTGGTCTGTTACATTTAATCAAAACAAACCTAGCTACAATTTGAACCATTTATCTAAACTTTTAGCCAAAGTTGGTTTTGGCAGCTGGTTGAAGCTGTTTTTTTTTTTTTATTCTAGACATTATAATAGATATTGACGAATTCGTGAAATTCCAAATTATTTTTTCTTCGATATCTTGATTGTCTTCTTCAATAATTTAAACGGTAACATGATTTTATGAAAACCTGTATTGTCGTAAATCCTTTTAAGATGAAATCTTTTTTTCAAACGTTTGAGAAATTCTGCACTTATCGACTTTGAGCATATGTATTAGATTAAAGGGAAATCATCAAACCAATGTAAAACTCAGACTGACTGCATTTTTCTTAAACATACTCACGATATCATTGCAAGTGGCGTTTGTATTTGTTTAATTTAAGTGTCAAAAGAGAATACCTTGAAGTCAACTTTTGACTTAAGTCAAAAAAGCTGTAGATGTACTTTTAATATTGTGTTGTTGTTTTTTCATGACTCGTTGAAGGCGAGGCAGCCCACTTAGCAGCTGATTATGATTACGTGTGTGAGTCAGAGTTTCCGGCGAGTCAACTCGCTGAGTACCAAGCAAGACAGCACCCGGACCCAGCTGAACAACCATCAAGAAAGAATGCTCTTTTGGCAGCAAAGTAAGCTCAAAAGTTTTATCTTGCTCTTTACCTTCAGTCCGACATAAATTTAAAAGCATGCCCTCGCATGACCGATTTTTATCTTTCTCACACGTGTGTCTCTATTAAAAACTGATTCATATATATCTTACGGTTTCTGTACATTACATTTCTTTGCGAAGTTAGTGATAGTACACTTATAGCCTTTTTATGAAGTTTGAAGGAGTATTTATAAATCGTGTTTGTAGTTTGAAAATATACATCAAAGGAATCACGCGCATGATTGCATGGAATTGTTTTCATTCTTGGCGCAATGCAGTTTGTGACCTCTGCGGCAACTCAAAAGAATTGTTTACAGGATTGGGAGAAGAAAACCGGTATATTTTCATTTGCAAGTTAATGAAGACTAAAGACTCCGTTGAAAGATTCTGTTATGAATGTGTTGAGCGCACTGAAGAAAAAAGCGACTTCTGATATTGCTTTGGACGTTAATTGCAATTGTGTGTTTATTTTTTTTAAATAATGTCGTCTTTCAATGATATGTACTTAAAAGAATTAGTTTGAACATTAAAATTTTTAAAGAGAAGACGAATTAGTTTCTTATGAAATTTTTCTATATCGGTTGTATATTTTCTCGAGAAAAGTACTGCGACAGGAAGAAAGTCAAACACAGTTTTATTAGATTTCACTGCGAACCGAGCAACTCTTTGAAACAACAATGAAAAGCCATTTGGGGTCAAACACCAAAGAACCCATTGTTCATTTTAGGTGTTTTGGAAACATCAACCAAGGACAAAGTTTATGTTGGCATTAGCCAAGAGCAAAATTAAATTTTCATGACGTTGGCCTTTTTTGGCTTGTTTTGCACATGTCGAAACCACCATAAAGCAGTTGCTTCGTTTGTTTTAATCTCTGTTCTAGGAAAAAAAATATTATGGCGCGCCCATAAAACTGAATACTTCGCAAATGGCCAAGAAGTTTAAATTTTAGAAAAACCACTTGTACAACAAAATACCCTAGTAAGTAATAGGAAGAAGTAACGGTCGACTAACTTTTAGTTTTAGATGACTCTTTTTTTCTCTTAATGACTTGCAGGCAAATCACAAAAGAGCTACAAGACATTCTTGCTCAAGATCCGTATCCAAAGACAAGACTACCAAACAGCACTTTGCCAGAGAGTACTCTGCGAAGCTTAAACCATTTCGGATTGGTAACACATGGATTTGGGTCTCCCGCTATGAACGCCGCTCTAAATGCATTTCAAGCCTACCTGAGCGAACTGTTGAAGTGTATAGATAGCAATATGCAAGCTCAACATAGAAACCAGTCCATTGTCAAAAATGGCGAGACTTAGTTAAGAGTCCCTACTCTAAAAAGAGTTGTATATTAAATAAAACCTGAAACAGCGCAACTTTTCCAACCACTACGTACGGCCTGTGTTTTGTGAAGAAATATATTCGTACCTTCCAGACCGTCTGGAAAGTAATATGTGAAGACGAAATAGCTCTTAAAAGAGTGCAGGCTTTTAAGATACTTAGGAAATCAATGATAGTTTATGTTTGAGATATATAAATATTATTATATCAAAGTGTATTTACCAGAAAGAATTTTCTACTGAATTCTTAAATATCGCTTGCAACTTTGCAAGTTCTCGTCCGACGAAGAGTCTTCAGTAGGATTTTACCCTCGTCTTCATCTACATACATATCTCTCCTTGTTCTTTTTCACTTTCACCAAATTACATTCGTCGACAAGGTGAACAAACTTTCGTATGTTTAGTTTTACGTATTTTGCAGACAAACGCTCTTGAAGACAAAGGTAAAAGAACTAAAGCGAGCTAAGAATATTGTAAAAGGTCTATCCCTGAAGATGTATATGAGAATTCAGTTTTAAAATTATAAAGCTTTGAGCAACAATCGCATAACCTGCTCCTTTTAAAAATGCCCATTGAAATTTATTTCTCTGAATAAACTGCTTTAGCAACAAAATCAAAACATGAATGATGCAGTAAACACTTGAGTTTTTGGGTAATTGAAGTGTTATTGCATTTAGCTACTATTCGTTTTTCAAGAAAAAAAAACACATTATTTATGACGAAAGAAGACTTATTACATATTTGTTTTTCTACTGATCTAAACAAGTTATCATGTTTTATAGCTATATCGCCGTTGAGATATTGTAGTTTTGCCGGGAGCAGAATAGCATTCAATGAGCTTTTAATGGATCAAGGATGCGAGTGATAACATCAAATAATTTTCAGCAGCCTGCTAATATTAATTTTGTTGAACAAGACACAGGAAGGTTAAAACAATCGACATTATCCCTACGGCCCTTGAGTTTTGTTTGAAAAATCGTTCCTTAACTGAAGTGCCTTTCACATTGTACTTTATCTCCCAGTTCTTTCTTGAGCTGAGAAAAGTACATAAAATGTATATTATATATAGTTCTAGCTACTGCCGAAGCTTCATTTTAAATATATTTATAATTTAAGTCTGAAGACCTATAGATTCTGTTTAATAAAATTGTGTATTTTGTATACCACTTCAGACAGAGTTTTAAGTCAGGACGCGAGGCCCATTTTAGAATAAATATCATTCGGTATAGCCTCGGGTTCATAAGTGTAATACCACATTTCCAGTGATAAATGTAGTTAATGCCTCCAAAGGAGATATTCTATGACAGAAATTCAAAATATATATTAAGAAGATCTGAACTGTCCCAAGGCCAAGCCTTCTCAATTTGTCTGTGAGAATATTGTCAATAAAAAAATTAAGAATTAAGTTGAGTTTTAGTTTTACATGCTAAGCCGGGGTTTTATTTCAAAACAACTAACAGACTCCATTTAGAATTGACTATATTAATATTTTATTCTTTTCAATACTCAAACAGCCTTCCACCGCTAAAACAGTCTATTTGGGTTACTTTTGTCAGTTTTGCATTTCTGAGTGAAAAACGTCAGTTGATTTATACTGAAAATTGGTCATATAATTTTGCAAAACTAAAAACGAATAGGTTTTTGTATCTTTTTGGTTGCTTGTGCAAGAATCTTTGCAAGAAATAACCTATAATGATCCATAAATGTACTTATTGTGGCGACAGACAACCATAAACTAAATGATTTTGACATTTGATTGAGTTACTGCGTAGATATCGAGTCTGAAATTACTATAGCAGTCTAAGTAAACTGTCGGTTTATCTTTCAATACCTACAACTTGTCGTATTCAAAAGCTTCAGTGCTCAATATTTAATATAGTTTGCGAAAATGACATCGATCTTACTTTACTCAAGCTCTTCACCGCTCAAATACTTTTGTGGTTGATTGAATCTGTCAGTGTAATCCTTTCTTTAAGATAGCTTCCTCTCAAGGTTGGATGAGTGAAAAATGCCTGTTCCGTGTTCCACAGTTTAATAACTCATGAAATATAATGTAGCACTGTCTTTTCTCGAAAGTAATAGTTTTGAAATGGATAACAGAAAAATCAAAGATAACGCACTTTGAAAACATTTCTTCAGTTTTTATAAACATTTATAAAGAGTTGCTTCAGGACGCCGTTCTTACATGCGTACAAAAAAGATTATCCCGCTGGGGGTCTCATTAAGATTTTTTAAAAGGGAGTTAGATTCTTGTGTTCAAGGCTCTCACAATCGGACTTTCAACTCGCAGTTTATTAGACGGTGAGTCTGATTTAAAACAACTTTATAAAGACACGAAATTTGGCCTACAAGGCTCAATAATCGGCCTCATGATCAAGAAATCAAACCTAAAAGCTAAAATTAAAAGTTCTTTAAGTTTCCGTAATAGAAAATGAAAATACGGTTTTCAGTACAAAGATTGTAACAGGCCTTGAATTGATGATAATACCGTTGTGGGTTGATAATTGGGTTTTTGAACTAGCTAGTAATTGCATTTTGTTTATACATTGAGGTATATTCATCTTCGTGTGATAATACTCTTATTTCCAACCTCTGACGTTTTAACGGCATAAAAAGCTTTGTTTTTTCCAAACTTAAATACTTTTGTTTATAATGATTACCGCGACCTGGGGAAAGTTCTTATCATAGACAAGTTGAATTCTGTATTGCTCACTTAAATATATTCACGTGTTACATTCGTTATTTCCAATAAACAAAAATAATCGTTTTGCACTTTTAAGAACCAAAAGAGATTGCCTGTTGTTGGCTCTACAACGGTTATTGTTTAGCTCAAGAGTTCCAAGGCTGTTAGTGTTTTTCTTAAACCTAACAGACCACTTAACGTATGTCAAGTTTCTGTTTATGCACTGAATAGTAGTAAAATGTATAACTAAAAAGCCTCTCTTTGAATCTTTGAGGAATTCTTTTGGCAACTAAAGAATTGAATAACAACACTAAAATAAAAATGATCATTTGAATCTTTAGTCTTAGATATAGTGACAGATGCACTAGCAGAACTCTTACAATTGCGACACTTTGTAGGTGATGTACTCAAAAAAGGTTTCGTGTGTTCATTTAACTGGAAACACAATATGCATCCAACCAACTCTGATTATTAATTGAGAAACGCACTTTTCAAATGCCTCGAGCCATTCGGGTCTTTGACTTAAATTCTTATTGTGAACGTTATAAATAATACCCTAAATTTCTTTGCTAAAATGCAGCTAAGAAAAGCATTGGTTTTCAATTTTACTTCCATAAATAAAATAAACAGGACAATTTTCTTTAAGAACTGGTGGCAGGAAAACTCCGAATCACTATCTTATACTGTTTCCAAGAAACAGAATTGAAAGCTAAAACATAGAAATAGTTCTAGTTTGCTTTCAAAGAATTGATTCAATTTGTTGTCGCTGCGCTCTGCCGTGAAATAATTCTTTAATTAAATTGTATAAGTATAGAGAAGAATGTACTTGACTTAAAAGTGCCATATTTAATAAACACTTAATGTTATGAAAATAAGTTGCTGTAGACTCTTCCTTGCACGCCGCAAACTCTTTCAAGAGACTGTTCTTACGTCCCTGTGTGTGTAGCTTGATCTCTCATTAAAAAGTTTGCTTTTTAATTTGTTTATGTTTGAGGAAGTCGGTATTTAACCTCCGATGAATGATTTCCTGTATCGTTAGTGTACGTATTGAATAGCGGACAGTCATTGTAGCTAGACTAAAAATGGTTTATTCAGATTAATAACAAAAGTTTTCGGGGGGCGCAAAATTGTTGTTTTTTTTTTTTTGTTAACACCTGTAAAACGCCAAATATTTTTTTTCAAGATCAAAATCACTCTTACTTTAGCAAAAAAAGAAAGTGGAAAACGGTAAATGCGAATGATTTAAACAGAAGTTACAAACTGTAAAAAAGATGTTAATCAGTGTGTTGATATAGTTTTAATGGTAGTGGTATAAACAGGAGTTACTTGTTGGTAGTAGTAGTAGTACTATTAATAGTAGTAGTAGTAGTAGTAGTAGTAGTAGTAGTAGTAGTAGTAGTAGTAGTAGTAGTAGTAGTAGTAGTAGTA
>JAOBBB020134037.1:0-21815 GCA_025331005.2 Zoanthus gigantus
TTTACCCCCTCCCTCTGTCAGTGCTCCATTTTATGGGTATTTAAAGCTACAGCTACACAGATCAGAGAAAAGTCGGAGCAGACGTTGGAGTCACTGAGAATCGAACTGGGGAACTCCAGCACAGAAGGCAGCGCACTTACCAACTGTGCTACATGCCTGCTCTTAAATCTGGATGTAATCTTTTAGTAAAGAAACAGTTGTAGAAAATATTATTTTAAGAAAGACATTGTTGAAGAAGAAAGAAAAACCTCGAAGTTTTGGACGATAGTCCTTCGTTGGAGTGCAAAGCAAGAGTAGAAAAAGAAATAAAAAACAAACAAATAAATAAACTAAGAAGCGAGCTAACAATCGGGAAGTGTTTTTTACTACCAGATTAAGACAATGTGGCCTTCAATAGTTCAAGAAATGAAGCGAATGAAACGAACCCTAGTTTTTGTCTTAAACAGCTACAACAAACATTTTAAACGAAAAAGTAAAGATTTCATAAATACCAATTTTTAGCCGTCCATCAGCTGCTGCAGCTCCGTCTTGTAAAATGTTCTTCACAAATATTCCCATATCTCCCCTTATTGATCCTTTTCCACCCACGATTGTAAACCCAAGTCCTTTACCACCGACTCCCTTGGCCAGCACGATCGTAAGAAGTCTCTCTTTGGAACTTTCATCATCTGACGTCTTTACAATTACTTTTCTGGAGGCCTGCGGTGAATCCCTATTGTTTGCACCCACAGCAACAACTGGTGTTGCCTTGCCAACAGTTGCTACGGAAACAGCCCTTTGAGTTATATATCTTCCTGACGGAGGGTTCGATATCTCGGCATTGCTTGGTATGGACGGAGGTAGGATCCTTCCAGTTGCTACTGTTGCCATAGAAACTGTCGAGGACGAGTTGTTTGTCTCCCTTAAAGTCTTAAGGCCTGGATGTTTTACCAAACCAAAGTCAATTGGTACCTCTAAAGTAAGGGGCTTGTCTTCTAATAATGCTGGTTCACTATCTGGACTTTCTTCCGATTTGGCAAAGTGGTAATTTTCCATTCTTTCCTCCTTTAAACACTCTTGTACCTGTCGCTTTTCATTGGAAGATGTAGTCATTATAGGGGATTTGACAACAGGCACACGATTAGCTGGCTCATCTGTTAGTTTTAAAGAAAATTTATCATCTGTGTTTGCATAGCCTGCATGCAGATTTGAAGTTTCTTTTCTGTCAGTGGTTTTCCCAGGTTTTGTATTGCGTGATTCAGCAGTTCTTTTACAATGTGCTAGCATTTTATCAGCTGATTTGTTCTTGTTGTTGTTCTTGTCTTGAGCCTGTTCCACGACGTCTAAAAAGCTATCAAGTGATTTTGACAAGGAATTCCTCTTTAGAGGATCCACAGCGCTCCTTGAGCCATCATCCTTTAAAAAAGAATACAAAATGATAAACTTGAAAGCTTTTGAAGGTTTCTTAATATGCAAAGAAATCAGCCACACGATTTTTATGAGTAATATCATTCTCTTTCCGTCTTTAGGCTTTCACATATTTTTTGACATCCATAAAACCGCAGCGCCAATCCATATGCTTATATCTTTAATTTACAGGCATTGTATCATATTATTAATTTTACACAGTTCGGCCTGATATAAAAAAAATTCTTTAAAAAATTAAAGGCAACCTATATCATTTTAAGCCCGTGTGGAGAAAATACATATGAACCATGGAACTCCCTTTACTTGTTAACGCGCATTAACGTTAATGTTGATGTAAAACAAGGTTAGGATTTGTGTCTCAGATGTTCTGCAGTAGGTAGATTTCATCTCCTATATTTCAAGGTCCAGAGTTTGCACGTGCTCACAAATCTTGATTAAACAGCAAAAAATAATGCATTAATAAAAAAAAGCAAAAATACTGCATGTTTTAAAAATATTTACGCGAGTCGTGGTTTAATGAATTAAAAGAGCGATGCATGTTTCCCAACCTGAGCCGAACACTCAAGGATCCTTTTGAGAAAAAAACCTTTTGACGATCCTGCGACGATTGAATTTCGAATATTATTTTGTTTACTATTAGAAAATAATCCTGAAATAACATGCGCTCTGATTGACTACAAATCTATTTTATATCACTGAACATAAATCACGGAGTGACGTCATACAACTCAAGAGAAGTTTTTCAGAAGGATGGAAGTGAAGTTATTTTCTAAAATGAATACAACAGCATCGCTTGTGTTTCTAGGCAATAATATAAAACGCTATGATGTGTAGAACACTCGATAAGCAAAGAAAAAACTCGGCTTTGTCTCGTTTTCTCTCAACACTTTTCTCGTGTTCTCCTACGTCATAGCGTTTTATATTATTGTCTAGAAACACGCGGGATGCTGTTTTATTCCCTCAGTAAAGATCCACTACAACAGCTCTTGAGCTAAAGTTCCACGAGTTAATAACGACTAGCAAGTATATGTCATTGGTCGAAATGCGGCTTCACCATTTTCTTTTGAAAACAAAAGCTAGAAAAAAATTGATGAACGCATGTCTGTCAAATCTTGTTTAAAGATAGCACAACCAAGTATATGTCACCAAATCATTGACTTAGTGCTGAGTTGTTCAAAGGCTGGTTAACTTTAACCCCGAGCTATGCAGCCAACAATTCAAGCAGCAATTTTTTCTCTAAGAAAAGGTAAACGATAAAAATTTTCAAAATACTATTTTGATTTTCCAAGTTAAAAACTTGTTAATCCCCAAATTTCAGCTCAAATCCGTCCCTGTAAGGTTGGAAAAAAGAATATGAGTTAAAAAAATAACACTAGGTTAGTGCTAATGGATTTTGAACGACTTGGCCCAGCTGATCTGGATATGCATATGAAATTAGGCTTTTCTTATCTAGAACTACTAATTATGAACAATAACCAATAGCCCAAATTGTACTGTAGGATTATTTCTAAGGAAATTACCTTAGTAGAAATGACCAACTGAACAAGCCTTGTTGAAGCCCTTAACAGGTCCACTGCTTGCTGTTGGGTAACCCCAATCAGACTATGGCCATTGATCCAAAGCAACTCGTCACCTTCCTTCAAACGTCCATCTCTACAAAAGCCAGGTGTGGCATATGTCAGTTTACCTATCTCATTATCTATTCATTTTTTTTCATCATTACAATGTTTCATTTAAAATGTTCGTTTTAAATGTCGATAAAATAATTAACACACAATATAGGAAAACGTCTTTAATAGTTGAAGTATAAATCAGAATGGAATAATCAGGATACCGTGTTCAAATATCAGGCGACGTTGATGACAGCGTAAGCTACGATAAGAACAGAAACATTGATTGCACCCACATGCGCTAGTAAAACACAATCTATGCTACTAAATATGGGCATCACTGAGGTCACGCTGGTAGTGACCAGTATAGGATCTTGCTGCTTCTACAACCACTTGTTGAGTTGTTTAAGGGAAGAGAGAAACACGTGAGACCCAGAGCTCACTGGTTCACTGGTACTGTATTGAAACTATCAAGAGAGGAAACAAGAACTGCATTCATAATATGTGACGATCAATATAATTAAATTATGTGCAGAAAATTTAGATTTTGAATATGAGAAATAAAAATTGCTCTAGATAAGCTATATACAAAAAATAACTAAAAAAAGGCGTTGATATGACCCAAGGTAAAGAAAAATTTTATTTTAGCTTTATTTTCATGAAAATGTATCTATACTAGTGTAGAATATCTAATGAAAGTAACCTTTAAAGAAGTCCTCAATACAATTTTTCTTACAGGAAAGCAAGTTTTTGATCCTAAAAGGGATTTTTTTTTCAATTATTACCACTTCACATATTTCAGGTCTTTTATACTAGAAACATGTGAATTCAGTAATTAATACATGAACAAGATCCCACTTGGGATTAAAAGCTTGCTTTACTGTAAAAATAATTATGTTAAGGACTTCTTTAAAGTTTAATTTCATAAGATAGATTAAAATTATTGGATCCCTTTAGTATTTAGATTAAATTTCCAAATCAGGGAAAATAATAAACTTTTCAACTTTTTATTCAATCCAATTTTTGATAAAATCCCAACTTCCTGGTTATCATTTCAGATGATTCTGAGCTTAAATATCATCATTCTTCATATTTTTTGACTTGATGATGACGATGACTTTATTTAGGTGTCAAGTCATTTCTAATTGGCCAAAGGTCTACTTTAGGGACACCATCTTTACCACTCTAAGATGAACAGAGACCTTTCACATGATTGACACACACACATAAACACTGAAGTCTCTGAGGGCCTACAGTTTAACATCTTTATCTGAGAAGGCACAAAACTCTAACCATTTGCAGCAAGTTGAAACTGTCATTAACCCCACCTTGATGCAGCTCCTCCGATGTCAATACCAGCAACAAAGACTCCATTTGACTTTGACTGAGGATCTTCTCTGATCGCAACATGGATCCCCAAACCTCGAGCATCTTTTAGGATATGAAGTTTTTTCACAATTGCTCTCTGAAATTATGAAGGAATATTGTGAAATGTCTATCAATTTGTGGAACATTGGATTAGAAAGGTTGCATGTGTCACACTTCCTAAATTTAATAACAAAAAACACTCAAACAGCACATAACAAAAAATTATTGCTCCTGTAAACAAGCTCAAAAAAATCATTTGCTTTGGTGAAATTGCATTTTGTTCAATGAGATGAACTTTGAATAAGAATGCTTTTAATTAATTGTGTTTAAGTAAAATAAATTGACTACATTTTCATGTAACAAAGAGTGCACATATTATTTATTACTTGCCTCTCATGAAAATGTCCAATATCCTCATTTATTTGTAAAAATGGATATAGTTGTATAGCTTAAACAGTTCAATTTTAAATGCTAATACCAAATAATACCATCTTTCTCAAAATGCAGAAAAACGTGTCTAAGCTTCCTGTGTATGACTCACTCTTACTCTTACAAGACTCAATGCCATTATAGCTCTGCTTGACTGGTCAAGGCAGGAGCCATAAAAACCAATCAAAGATCAGATTATTTATGTTCAACACTTAATTCAGTCTACAAAATATAGTCTGCAAATGATGAATACTGTGAACAAAATGCCACATCACGTAGGATCTAAGAAGATCAACCAGCCACAACATGTGTGAAACATGAGTAAAACAAAATAAATGACTGGAATACTATGTTGAAATTAATTTGTTAGTGAACCAATATGAGCAAGAGCTCAGACTAAGCCAGCAACTTCAACCGAAGACAGCTGTTTTGTCCTTTTTGGGACTCGCCAGTACAGTGTAGAGGGCAGTAATAACAAGCCAGTCAAAGGCTAGTTGTTTAATATGCTCAGTTCTATATCTAATAATGGTCACTGCATCGTGGTCCACAGACCATTTTTGAGGAGCTACCTCATACAAAGCAAGGGCTTTTCAGAGCAATGCTTCCCCAGAAAATCATGTCACATTGTACAATTTTCATAACATTACCTTTTCCGTTGATACTGTGGTATTGTTCTGATCTAGCCCACCATTTACAACATCAAGACCATTGAATTTACCGCTGCTGGTCAGGCTGTTGCAGTTGTCCTCTCTTATTATCCCAATCTTTAATTTTCCATTGCGCAGGGCACTTCCCAGATACCACCTTCAATCATATACAATTTTACGAGAATTAAATTTAATAAAAATAACGATAACTTATTAATCTGGAAGAGCACTTGGGAAGCAATCTCATTTTTCGCAAAAAGCTTTAGAGTTGAATATTGTTATCATTAATTATGTACTCCCACTATGATCCAGATTTAAATCCTGAACTGGAGTTTCATTGTTGACCTAGACTTGAATCTGACCAGTTTGGTTCTAGTGCCAAGGTAAGGGTCAAATGCTTGTGATCTCTCTTCATTGTCAAACTTACATGTACACTTTATTATCCTGAGTGAAACATAAAATGATAGCTAATATATTAAGCTAATTAAAACTTTAATTACATGACTGTCAACTAGCTGACCTTGCATGTACATACCTCATGGGCTTAATTGATTTACTGCTAATTAGATTCACATCTAATTAACACCCACAAAACTATCAAGTTGAATATAATTGAAATAGAGAATTGACAGTAACCAACATACTCAGCTGTACAATTCAATATCATAATTTATGTACAATTTTTATTTATCCTTATGGCTGTTCAAAATCTATCATGATGGTAAACTGAGTGATCATTATTATCATGATGGTAACTACAGGACATTGATACATATGTTTAATATTCTATGTTTTTAAGGTTAAGACTTAAACGAAACCAAAACAATTTCACATCATTTTCATTTTTCTTTTCTTGTATACTGTGTTGCATTCCAAATAGTACTAACTACAATATTAAGAGATGTATTTAGTTTATACATTTAGCAAATAAAGCTCTTCTAACAGCATAGGACTAGCTTTTACAAGACATATACAATATGAAGCTATCATTTAGCAAAGTTTTGACAGCAAAGTTGAAGCCTTTGGCAATAACAAGTCAGAACAATTAATTATAATAAAATTATATATGGTTGCCTCAAACAATAATATATAGGCATTAGAAATTTAAGTGTTTTAGTTTAGAATTATGTTAGCTATTTAGAACACCTGTTTCTATGTTTTAAAAGTGAATAAGAGTTTAGCTTTCTCTATAATCTGGTTCTGGTTGGTCAGGGGTGGAGGAAGATGAAAATCTCAGGGGGACACTTCTTATTGGGTTTACCCTATTATATGAAAACATCTATCTATGTACAGTACTATATATACAGTAGAAAACAGCCACTTAAAAAAAATAATGGGTTGGCCAGTGATCCCCCTTCCTCTGCTTCCACCGTAAATGCTTGTCTCAACAAAACTAAATCCTCTATGAAGCTATGGCCCATCAAGTCACCACTATAATAGTATCCCTCAAGTGCAATGTACAGGATTCTTAATCCATTGCAGGATAGAACAGGTTGTATAAATCACAAAAGTTTTTGTCTATAATATAAATGTACAAATATGGGCAGAGCAATAGATTGAACTCTGAATCTTGTGATGGGAAGACAGAGATCTTACCATCTACCCTAACAATGCCACCATTGATCACTTGTCCTAGCAAAGCTGCAAAGTTCTAATTTTACTCAACTTTAGAGGGAAAAGTAAGACAAAATAATGTCCCAACCTCAAAGCAATCTGGATTCAAATTTGGGATGTTTTGGCTGTATGGGCCATGGGGAAACATCTTTTTAATGCACTGAATATGATAAGCCGGTATTAGAGGCTAACTTTTCACTTGCAAAATGTACTGTGTAACAACCAAATTCTCTAAAAGTTCAAATAGTAAACACCACATATGCACCAAAACAACTTCACAAAACTGCATAGTTAGATTAATATTGGAATACTATGCATTGTACATGTAGTTTGCAAAGAGACGAGAATTTTTTTATGAAACACTAAAATTTAAACATAATGAAATAATATGCTTGTTATTTGCTAATGTGAAAAAACTATATATTCACATACAAATTTTCAGAACCAAACAATTTGCACACCTCTAAAAAAACAATGCGTAACAAATATGCAGTGAATTCAAAAATAGATGCAAATTTTTCGAATGCCAAAGGCAAATGGAAGTTTTAGAACAATCGAAACTTTTAAAAGCCAATTTTTGTTTGTTAACATTTATGAAAAGAGATATTCAATGGTAAAAAATTAACACATTACGTTGGTTAATGAAGAATCTTTGAATAAAGCTAATAATCTTTGTTCAAAATGTATTTCTTTTGACATTAGTATTGTCCATTACTGATTGAGATCTGATTTGGAATCATTTTTATCTCGGTATCATTAATTCATCGCTAAAGAAACCAGCTGGTTTACACGAAAACAAACCAAAACCTGTCAGATACAAATTAAACAGCGCTATTTAAAACAGCAAACTCTCTCGTTACATTAAAATAATTTTTGTCTCTAGTGAAGGTGTGAATTTGTAGTTTGATGTGCAAGCGGAATTGACATTAATTGCATTTTACTCGAAGCGTAATATCAATTGAACTATTCATGTAGAGCTTCTCGTCTGTTTTATTCAGTGAAAGTATAACTAAAATTTAAAACATACTCAAATGAAAAACGAAGAAAGTAAGAATATTCTAACAAGTCAATAATACAACAATATTTTATCACCCAGTTAAATTTTTCGTTTGTAACATCACATATTCATAATTATTATTTTAAAATAGCAAAAATTTAAAAATGCTAGCTGATAATTCGGCTAATTAAAAAACACTCCAAAACCGTAAACGATACGTCATGGGTACTCAAGACACAATTTAAAACTTTTAACTATATAGGTTAACGAGCGCAAATTGTTTTATGTTATAATTCAAACTAAAGAAGAATACTTTAAAATAATGATGCACAACTTACTTAGCACGCTCGATGCTTGCTTTTCTCAAATCGTGGCCATTTATTTCCACTACCTTATCTCCAACCTGAAGCCGTCCATCAATTTCTGCAGGGCTTCCTGATGTTATTTCGACAATTCGGATGTTTCCAAGGAAAGTCCTTGTTTTGGTCTGATTTCCACTTAGTTTGTTGTTAAAAGAAATCCCGAAATTCGAGGAGCACTTGTAGAATTCAAACATCCGAATGTTTGACTGTTCCCTCTCAGTTTGCATGGTTGTTTATAGGGACCTAACCCAGTTTTTACTAGACTTTCATTCCTTGGAAACAATAATTCACCCGGATATTGTAAATTTTCTTGTTATAAAAGCTACTGCTTTAAACGAAGAACTTCTGTTTGAGGTCTCCATGGGTCAAAGTGCTTCCTCGGACACGTAACTTCGCAACGAGAGTGATGTTTGAATTTGTCAGTGTAATACATCATGACGAAGTATTTCATGAGCAACAAAACGAAGCATTTTCCCAAAATGGAACTGCGATAATTTAAATACAATTCGTTCACATTATATTTTGACGTCCCGTTGCTTCTACATCAATTCTTCATCAATGTAAAATCGACTCTCCTTAGTCCAGGTGTTTCAGTTATATTCAACGCTCTATGTATTCAAATCGTGCATGTTGATTTTACTCTGTACATGACGTCACGGACAAAGTCTGTTCGTCTCCCTCCCCACGTGCAGCTTTTTTGTAGTCTGAACAACAAACATGGCGTGCAATCATTTTTTGTTATTTTTAATTGGAATCAAATACGTCGCTTCCTTGAACAATGGACTGGCTTTGACACCTCCAAGTAGGTGATTAAGAATTATTTTTTACATGTTCTTGTTAAATCTGTTGTATACAGTTATTGTTTATTATAGGTGGCAAATTTTTGAGTTGGACTTGGAGTAGCATGCGCATATCATATATATGATCATAAATGCATATTGTTTGCTAAATTTGCATAGAATATTCAGTAGAACCTTTGGTAAAATTTCCGCACTGGGGCATATTTAATTGTGCAAAAAAATATGTATTAAAATCTCACATATTTTTTTACTTATTTTAAAATCATAACCCTACAACCCAACAGGAAATAGGTTTCATTTATCATTACGGAAACTCTCTCTTCATAACGTGCTCATAACAAGAAGTAACAGTTATCGGATATTAAAAATGGGTTTGAGGAGCTTACATAATTAGGGTCATTTAGTACCATTTAGAAATGGAAAGATGAACCAGTTTGGAATTCCTAGTTTCTGCTGACAGAGTGAAATGACGTTTTAGACAGTCTTGTTATGTGGTGACATATTCAAAAATACTAGTGAGAGAGAGAGAGAGCAAGAAGTCACACCTCCAACATTACACACCAGTTGTAAGTAGTGTAAAACTGCATTGGCATTTTGGAATATTTAACTTAATAGTCAGGTTAAGACTGTACAACTTGAGTCCATTGCCATTGTAGAAAGCAGCTAAGTTGCAAGTACAAATACGAAAATGATCTGTTCGTGCAAGCTTGTGAGTTGTGTGAAACATGTGTCAGGGGATGACTATGTTACTTTTGAGGGGAGGGGGATTGGAAGATTTTGAAAAAAAATTACTGCAACCATAGTAGAAAGAACAAAATTTGTGTGCACAGCATACAGTTGAAAAAAAAATTCTGCAAGAAAAAGAATTCTAATGTTGGTGGTCCTCCCCTAAGCATGCAAGTTGTGCACAGTTCTCTCTAGATCTGTTATTAACATATGAATAACATAATTATCCTTAAAAAAATAATCATAGTTACTTGCCAAAACTTGAGCTTTCCACACTAAAGTGAGGAAGGTTTGCTTAATGAAGATGACATGAATTGTAATGAACAGAAGCTTGTGTGAAATAAAGAATTTTTAATTGTGTCAATTTGTGAAGGGTTTTAAAGTAAAGAGCTCACTTACTAAAACTAACTTGGATCTATGTTATGAACAAAGCTGTACAGGAGGAAATATATTTAGACATGTTTCATATTAAGAAAAAATATGACTTTATTTTTTCTTAATATCATAAAGTTAATTGACTGGGACCAAGTTTTGTCTTGGCTATGGGGATCTGGAGAGAATAAGTTATATTTAAAACTGTATTTTTTTGGTGCCACACATTGTTATTCAAGAAGTTAATTAGGGGAGTCCTCTGCACTATTCACTTTATGTTGCATTTAATGCGAGCCATACCTTAATGTGAAACTTTTCTTGATATGAGGGCAATTCAAACATAGCAACACTGGTCTCCCTGTTGCATTTAATGCAGCAGTAAATTTGGGGTATCCTGTGTCAGAATCCTTTGGGTCTGAAAAGCAGCCATCAACCTTTAGGTAGTCAACACCCCAATCTGCAAACATCTTGAGGATAAGAAAATCCAAAAATGATAACTAAATAGTGAATCAAGCATGATTCATATATTGAATACTAAACTGAAGTAAACAAGATATAAAATAAGAGACTGTTTAACAATTACATCATCAAGGGGGAGGGGGAGGGGAACTACCTGGTTGCCTGTTCATTACATAGGGGGCTGGAAGTATTGGTGAAGATTATGTGATCATATACCTGTGGGCTGGTTGGTGCACTTGGTAAAATCTCTGCCTTACTACCACAAGGTCCCCAGTTCGATCCTTGCCCTTCCTAGATTTGAATATTTGTGTGACTTCTTTTCCTCCTAAGCTAACTCAGCTTTCCATCCTTCCAGGATAGGTAATGAGTACTGGGAGCTAACCTGCGATCAGTTAGTGTCCCATCCAGGTGGAGTCAAACACTCTAATCAACTTAACACTACTGAGACTGAAGATAAACACTGGCTCTATGGGCCACCTGGCTCGTAAAGGATTTAGTTTTATAGTTCTACGTAGGCATAGAAAGTGGAGGAATAGGATGCACCCTCAGGCTCTGCCAAATGAGAAAGTTAACCCTGGGAGGTCATGCTATTGCCCTTAGTAAATTTGCATCCTCCTGGCTCTAAAGTGCCTCTTCCCTTCTACTTCAATATATTAATTACTTTATTCTTGAATAAATAAACTTGTTGTTGTTTTTTTTCATTTAGTGGGATGGATGAACTGGGAGAGGTTTCGTTGCAATGTTGATTGTAATCAAGATCCTGACAACTGTATCAGGTGCATCATTGCTATCGAAACATCTATTATAAATAAGTTAATATATACAAACTGTAGAAAAACATGATACAGGAAAAGAGGCCGATTTCAGGCCAATAGCCATTTGACAACTTAGTAATTATGTAATCTAAAATTATTTTTGAAAATATGTAGGAGTAGGCAATGCCATAACACTAACGACTCAACATATATTCCTGAGGACTCACTATATAACCCTTAGGACTCATTATATAACCCTTAGGACTCAATGTATAACCCTTAGGACTCAATATATATAACCTTAAGGACTCAATATATATAACCTTAAGGACTCAACATATAACCCTTAGGACTCAATATATAACCCTTAATACTCAATATATAACTCTTAGGACTCAATATATAACCCTTAGGACTCAATATATAACCTGCAGACTCAATATATTATAGAAAACTAACTTAAACTAGTTTAAGCTGCATCGGTGTTTCTAAAGAAACAATTTAGTAATAAAAATGTAAATTCTACACTGTAAAAAATAGAGAATACTTACTGACGTTTTGGACGTTAGTCCATCGTCCTTTACTCCGATGAAGGACTAACGTCCGAAACGTCAGTAAGTATTCTCTCTTTTTTACGGTGTAGAATTTACATTTTATTACTAATAACCAAACAGTTTGAAATGAGCAAAGTTGTTTCTAGGTGTCTTTTTTATTAATTACTAAATGTATTTATAATCTTATCAAAGCTAATACAGTTCGTATAGATATCTATATCTATATTATACTGTTTTCATCTTTTGTCTTTTTAATCACATTTAATTTTCAGATTGCATTTCAGGAAGCATCTGTTCCCTCTTTTTTGTAACAAGTCATGTTTATACCTTAGGTTTCTTTATCTGCTTCTTATTTTGTCAGGTTATTTTTGTTTCTTAAACATAATCTTTATGTAAAAAGGTAAATTTATATTCAACAATAAAATAGTTACTCCAGAAAATTAATGCCTATTTGGATAAATGTGAAGTTTATAAAAAAAAACTTCCTCTTCAACAGGCAAATATATAATATATATATTTTCCATTTTTTTAATTCCAAACTTTTTGCCTACTAAGGCTTCATCAGTGAAAATGGCTAACTACTGAAGATATTGCAACAGTTGTATGGGTTTACAGAATGATAAAATTAATTATTTACATATCTGATGGGAATAAAATATGAAGTGGCTGATCTGATCGAGTGTTAATGCAAGTGCTGTACGTAGAATAACTTTTTTTTGTTAAATTTCATTACATTTTGAACGCTTAGGTACTTAAACATTTTTCAGCTTGCTTAGCATTGGTTCAGTGAAAGGTCATAATGATTATGAGCTGGTAGATTAATAAAGCCAACCAATCAGAATGCCAAAATTGCAATATCAGAGGTTCAATAATGTACATGTAATTCTTTTGTTATTAAGATATATGCTGCTGAAAATATCATAGCAAATTCTCCATTCAATATAATTCTGTCTGTACATTTCGGTATTATTCAGTTGATCTGAGCCTTATAATGAGGTGAAACACTTTACAGTAGTATTGGGCCACACTTGTATCTCACTCAAATGAATATAAAATTGGACCTGGGAATCCGCACACACTAAACAACTTACCTAATCATGAGACTGCTATGTTACCAGCATGGTGGTCCCTGATGGGTTGTGGTTAGCACTCCTGACTAGAGTACAGGAAGACATGGGTTCCATTCCTGCTTGGGGTATATACCAATTTTTTTGGACACGTGTATTTGTTTATTGATCTATCATTATTCTACCAATTTATTTTTATTTCAAATTATATATTTTTTGGAAAACGTTGGGCAGGCATGGTTGGCGCAGTTGGTAAGATCTCTGCTTCCAACCACAAGGTCCCCAGTTAGAGATTGCAGTTAGAGTGGGGTAAATCTGGCTGCCCCCATTTATGGGGATAAACCTGGATCAAAATTGGATTGATTAATTGATTAAACTTTCATCTGATTTATAGGACAAAATCTCTTTTGTAGATGACTCATTTCCACCACTACCAAAATCACTTTACATCAAACCCAGGCATTCGGATCATCCTCGTGTCACCCAGTGGCTCCGCCCACAGCAAATTGACAGCTATAGTATGGAACTTAATAATGTCCCATGGTCAGTGTTCAGAACTCCCAGACCTGCTGATATAGTGCAGGGTGTACTTGGGGATTGCTGGTAAGTTGTTCTTATATAGACTTCTCAACCATATAATTTTAACACTTTTTTTATTTTAATTGAGGTGGATAGTGGCAGAATATCTACTGAAAAAATTATGCCAAAGTTGCGAGATAGATATTCATTAAGCCACTTTCCACTGAAATTGAAATAGAGTAAGTGTTTTAGTATATACCAGCGAGGGTGGGCATGGTTGGTGCAGTTGTTAAGATCTCTGCCTTCTGACCACAACTGATCCCTAGTTCAATTCCTGGCTTTGCCAAGATTTGAATACTTGTGCAACCTTCTTTTCCGCCTAAGCCAACTCAGCTTTCCATCCCTCCGGGGTAGGTAAATGAATACCAGCATCTGCTGGGGGCTAACCTGCAATGGGTTAGTGTCCTATCCAGGGGGAGTCAAAGACGCTCAACCGCTTAACACTAAAGAAACTGGAGATAAACCCCGACTCCCAATTGGGCCACTAGGCTCGTAAAGGATTTAGCTTAGCTTAGTAGCTTACATACCAGTGAGGCAACTTATCTTAAGAAATTTCTTTCAAGACAGAATCGAAGAAAGATTTGTAGGAAAGGAAAGAGTGACAAGAAGTGCTGCCGGCCACTGTAAACAATAAATCGAATTGATAGACTTTCTCAATACGTATATATAGGACATTTAATGATTTATGAAACAATCTTATCTAATAACACTTTCTACACAATAATGGAAAAAATTTAAATCAAACTTCAAATAAATAAATTCCTTGAAGGAATAAATTAATTTCCTTCCTTGAAGTAATATATCCTTGAAACCAAAAATTCCTTGAAGTGATTCATTCCTAATTAAAACAATAAATTCCTTGAAGTTGAAGCTGCAGAAACAAGCTTGTGAGTGTTGAAGTGGTTTTAAAAAATCTGTGTCCCAATGTTGTTAATCATCAAAAACACTTTAAATCTTATATTAATTTGTTGACACTCTCAACCATAAAATCATCTCATTATTATTAATTAATTAGCTTGCCATTTTATTTTAGGTTGTTAAGTGCATTGTCTGTATTGGCGGAGAAACCAGAACTGTTAGAGAAAGTAATGGTAACAAGAGAGGTTAGTTGTATCTGGATTATATTTGTTTTGTTCCTAGTAAAACCTATTTTTTATGTTTAATGAAGAGATTTATTGCAGTAAACTGTGCTGTTTACAGCTTCAGTTGTGACAAGTCAAGTTTTCTCTCAACTTTTCATGTGCCCTTGTAATACATCACAAGTGCTTTATTAGCTTTGAAGAGCATGCACTATAGAACTATTTGGTAACTGCAAAATGTATGAATGTTAATCATCAAAATTGTGGTATGAACCAGCTGGCTTGTAGTAGCTGAAGGTTCCTTGTAACCAAAGACCATTAACATAACTTATGGCTGATTCCATGTTTATATAAATATGCAGAATTTGAAATACAGTGTTTTATTTTTTCATGCAAGAAAAAGCATCTCAGTCAACTAAAATATGGGCTTGGAATGATTACACTCATTCACTCACACTTAAATAATATGATTAACACAAACTATTAATTTTTCTTTCCAAAATACTTAGTACTAAAATGGTATCTTACCCTGAGCTCAAATACCAAAATACTAATATTGCAGAGGTGCATAATTGAAAAGATACATGGTATGTCTTTATCCTTTAAAGCATTAAATTCTTATGAAGCATATAAAATTATTTAAAGAACAATGAGCCCAGAGTTTAGCTAAATTACTTACCTATAGCAAAGCAACAAGAAGAAGCAAAATGTAAGGATTTAACAAAGCACAGACTTTTTCAGATAAATTTGGGTCTCCCTCATTGCTAATTTAATAATTTGTCACTACTATTAAGTCCCGCTCTCTAATAAGGCCCTAGCTAATAAGCTCCCCTTTCCAATAAGCCCTCTTTCTAATAGACCCTTCTTCTAATAAGCTCCTCTTTCTATTACACCCCTCTTTCTAATAATGTTATAATGCCAGAAAACATACAGTTATATACAGTAAGGTTGTAATGTCAGATTTTGTGTTGTATTTCTGTCTCTGAAATCTCCCGTTGTTTGAAAGGTTTCAAAGTAAGCGTGCCTGTACGTCCTTATCGGTGTGGATCTTGCTAGTAAACGGATGTGCTCTAAGGTGCATGTCTTTTATATCAAAGTAACTTAAACAAATCAGCTAATCACATAAGAGACAGAAGCTGCTTGCATAAATCCATTTGGGGAATTAATAAAGCTTTATAACAACTGGGTGGGTCTTTAATCAAGCAATTAAGGATATAAATTAAAAAGGCGGATATTTTTATTGCAGATCTGCAAGGAAGGTGTATACCAAGTACGACTTTGCAAAGATGGAAAGTGGACAGTTTTGTTGATTGATGACTTAATTCCTTGTAATTCCCAAGGACAGCCAGTGTATTCACAGGTTTGCAGTTCCTGCATTAAACTGTTGTGGGCTTTTACTTTGAACTTGTAATAGACCTCTAGTATTTGCTGGTATGAAAATGCGGAACTCATGGCAGCTATATACATGAATATGAATACACCAAATGTATGACGTTAATTTTAATGGCAGACAGAAATTGTAGTTATAAGAGAAGTTCATCGTATAATGAAACAGATACAAAGGTTAAGTATCATGTTGTTTTTGCTTGATCTAAACGCATTTACTTAAGTCGATCCTTTGGCCTCGAATAAGGCATAGGCCAAAGATAATTTTTTATACTATCCCATGCAGTATTACATAGTTCTATCAAGTTGCGACTGTGATCTTTTTGCCTTGTTTATCTAAGATAAAGCTGTTGCTTTTCCCTTTTGTAGTTTTTAATTTGCCTCATTTTGCCTCTTCATGTTCGCGTGAGTTGCATCTTGCTCTGCTTCATTGCCCAGTTCTTCTTGTCAGCCTGGATGTTATGCTTCACCACGTACATGATTTGCTTTAATATAGTCTCTCTGTGCAGCTGTCTTGGTTGCTCTCTGCAGCTTTTTTTGATGGCATCTTTCTCATTTCTACCATTTACAGATTTGTGGGAGTAAGCCATTTTTTGTCATAATGTTCTTCTTTTCAAGACATATTTTCACATGTTGTTAGGATGCTTCCTTTGATGCTTTCCTTCTTTGAGCAGTTCGCTCATTTATTCCTAAATCAGGGTCTTAAAGCAATTTGACAAGGTAATTATGAACTTGTGGAAGTGTTGGTTAAGCTTCATGCGTTGTAATGCTTCATTTAAATCAAAACAAGATTATGCTCTGAAGCTGCCTAGCTCCTCTTGATTTGACATTAAACTGCCTGCGTATCTAAACAGACATTTAATTCAAATGTTTGTCAATGTATTGTAATAATAGTTGAGACCCCGTCACTTTGTGAATCTTCTTTGAATGGAAAACACTGCATCCAGTATCCAGATTGTTGAATGTGCATGCATCTGCATCGATGGTAGGGTTGTTCATTTCTCCTTTTCATAGCCGACATTGTTGGCACCAAATCTTTGTGTTTATGTTTCGTATCAGGATGTTGATGTCTGTGTTTTTCATTTTAAAAAGTGCTGAATAAAGTGTTTCATAAAACTTGTTTTCACAGAGCTTTACGAGGTTGGGTTGCTAATCCTTCGTCCAACCCCCTCCTTTATCTGTTTTTTGACTAGCAATCGTTGGTGTTTGACCATTCCCCATTATGAGTTGAGAGTGGCAATATTTAACATAGATGAATAGCTTGAAATTTTCGATTGAGTGGAGATCCTAAAGCAGTTACATTATAAAAAGTAAGTTGTTATTTGGAATGAATAGATAATAACTCTTTTTCATGCTTAAGATAATTTGTAACTCTGTGGTACTAAATAAATACTTTCTCTCAAGAAACCTTCATATGTTTAGTTAAAAAGATTTTAAAAATTCTAGGTGCTTCAAAAACGTTTATGTTTATTTTAGGATGTATTGGAATTTGAAAGTATATTAATTTGTTTTGTTAAAGGCCAATCGACACCAGCTTTGGGTACCACTTATAGAGAAGGCTGTTGCAAAGATGTTTGGCTTTTATGAGGCCCTGACAGCTGGTCGCTGCATCGAAGGTCTTTCAATACTTACTGGGCTGCCCTGTGAAACCATTGTACTTCATCGTAAGTATGCTGTTTTTTAAGGAGAAGCAATTATCAAAGACACTTGTCTATATAATTGCAATTTCTTAGCTGCAGAAACATGTCTTGATACGGCTTCTTGCAATCTGATGTGCAAATAGCTCAAAATATTTTGATCAAAATCTGTTATTACCCTTGCTTGGAGCCAGGGACTAGAATTGCTTAAAGAGAGCAGTTTATTAAGGATGAACGAACTTTGTTTCCAGCTAGGTATTAATGGATTTTATCCATCAAAATAAATATGTGGACATAATGGTTGCTTCAAAAAAAAAAGATACTAATGGATCTGGCAATCCGCTGGGAGTTTTCCTTATTATGGAAGGAAAATGTGAATAAATGAAGAAAAATCCTTATTATCATATTGAAGCTCATAAATCCCAATCCATATTATTTTGATACAGGTTTCGATTCTGGATGAGTGCTTTGGAGATTAAAAACTTTTGCAAATACAATAGTAATAAATTCTGTTAAAGTTCCAGTTTTGTTTTGTTATCTGCAACTACAAGAAATAAGCAGATACGTTTAACCATTTTGTCTTGAATCTTTTGCAGCTTCTAACCAACTCACAGGTGAATCAGAAGCTGTGGACAGTGATATGGTTTGGGCTCAGCTCCTTAGTTCAAGAACTGCAGGGTTTGTTTACATATCTACCTTATTTGTACAATTATTGACGACGCAACTGCTGACGTAACTCGGATTCGTGTTTGAACAGAAGTTCCGTCTCTTGGAGCAAGAAAAGTCACATAATGTTATGACGTTTGTTTAGTTTAGCCAATAAGAGCGTGAAAAAGTGGATGTCCACTTAGTTGGCAAATACTGAAAAAGAATTATTACTTTTTAAATGGAAAAAGCATGGAACTGGTCTTTCAATTTACCTACGTCATGCCCTTACTTCAGCTTCATTTATTGTTCCTTTCATTATTTATGCATTTGCACATTTGCAGGTTTCTAATGGGTGCCTCATGTGGTGGAAACACAACTGGATTGGAAGAAGAGCATTATCGTTCAGTGGGATTAAAGACTCACCATGCTTACTCTGTGCTAGATGTATGTGATGTGCATGGCATTAGGTAACTGAACTTAAAATCATTATATTTTAGGAAAATTTAGATATGCCTAAATTTTGGATTCCACAACCTGGATCACTGATTTGCTTGATTGGGTCTTTGATTTTTTTCGCTAGATCCTGGATTCCCTTTCAGTGGGTTCTGGGTTCCGGTGAGTAAATTCTGGATTCCCAAGACTTGACTATGGATTCCCTTGACTTAATTCTGGATTCCCCTGACTTCACTTCACTCTGGATTCCGTTGACTTAACCCTGGATTCCCATTACTTATATGTGGATTCCCATGACTTGACTCTGAATTCTCTTAACTAAGCTCTGGGTTCTCTTTACTTGGCTCTATATTTCCTTGACTTTACTCTGGATTGCGATTACTCGACTCTGGATTTCCATGACTTGGCTCTGGATTCCCATTTCTCGATTCTGGATTCCCATGACTTGGCTCTGGATTTCCATAACTAAACTCTGGATTCCCTTGACTTGACTCTGGAATCCTATTACTCGACTCTGGATTCCCATAACTAAACTTTGGCTTCCCATAAGTTGGCTCTGGATTCCCTTAACTTGTCTCTTAATTCCTATTAGTCCTCTGTGAATTTCCATGACTTGTCTCTGGGTTCCCATTACGCAACTCTGGGTTCCTGTGACTAAACTCTAGATTCCATGTTCTCGTGAGTGTTTTATGCATTTCCGTGACCATCAATTATAAACGATAGGTGAGAAAATTTTGAGATTTGAATACATTCTTTTGTAAATAATCATTTTATGTTTGAAACCGTTTTATATGGTGCGGAAAAATTAATTGTTGGTGCTCATTGCTATGTAGCATTTATTCACGATTCGTGGTTACAATAGCAGAAAACGATCATATGAGATGCAAGGGAATGAAAGTATTACAGCTCTAGAAGAAACGTGTTTAAACAGCATAGAGTGGAAACAACGCAGCTAGAAAATAAAGAAAAAGTGTATTCCCTTTTCAGAGCAGGATTCGCATTGAAAGCAATAGAATACGCTATCTAGAGTCAAAAAATTGTAACTATTAGCAGGTCAGAGCCTATACTTTTATAAGTTAGTAAAATGGCAAAACGTAGGCGTCTGTGTACCTCATTTCAAAGACTATTTCATTGTGTACTTTTATTTCGTCCCAGGCTTGTGCGCCTCCGCAACCCTTGGGGCCGATACTCGTGGACTGGTGACTGGTCCGATTCCTCTCCTCTTTGGACACCTGAGCTTAGACATGAACTAATGGCGCTTGGAGCCCAAGAGGGAGTTTTCTGGATGTCTTTTGAAGACCTTCTTAGGTAAAATAATCTGAAGCAAATGTTCAACACAAAAATAAGGATGGAAATCAGTAAATCTGTTAAAGAAGATAACCATTGCAGAACTACCTAAATAACTTTTTATTCTTTCGTACTTTTTGGTAGCAATATGTACTTCAGTCTTTCTCAGTATACTCGTTTTGTTTAGATACAGTTAAATTTAGGTAATAGGATACGTTGGTTACGAGTTAAAATTCCAAAACACTTGTTATTTGCTGTCAGCCTCCTTTGTATTTCCATTGTAATGCAGATTTTATTGCTGGTTTCAACAGCCGCCATTTTTTACATTTGAATTTTTGTCAACTTGTTTCCATGCTGTATCTTCTTGTGCCACCTGCCCGGTTGCTGAGTTTTAATCATTTTTTTATGTACATTTTCAATTAATGTAACTAACTTTTAAACACCGTGAGACCCAATAAACTTGCTAAGCGCGTGAGGATGTGTGCCAAGTTTACGAAAATTCAAAAATGTAACATGGCAGCGAAACGTCAAAGCTCTTTGGAAACAGCTATAAAATCCGAATTATAATGAAAATACAAAGCAGTTTGACAACAGAAAACAGTATTTTCTTGGTTTTAATAGAAAAGTTTACTTGTTGCACGACTGTTTAAGATGTTCTATCACAAGCTTCTTCATGACAAAAACAAAAAGTAATAAAAAGATTGTTGCTATTTTATATTTTGATACAAGAATACAAGACAATTATAAGAAGACGACGGCCGAATGCTACCTCCTGCAATATTAAAGTAAATTATGTTTTGCTTTAGATATTTTGACAGTATTGACGTCTGCAAAGTCCGTGAGAACTGGGCCGAGGTTCGTGCTAGCGGTAGTTTTCCGCCATTCGCAGGAGTTCCCGCGAAAGTGACTCTGGTTACAGTGTTCTCTCCTACTGAGGTCGAATTCTGTTTGTATCAAGAGGGAATGAGGTGAATGTTGGGTATTTTAATTCTGAAAAGTTTGATCATCGTCGTAGGGAAGGCGAAAAGCTGAGGTGTAGAGCGTTCCCTTCGTATTGCTCTAACAAATTGCAAGGGCTAACGCTTAAAAACTTGGCTTTGTGCTTACCATAGTGATAATCAAACTTTTCCATCCAGAGTTGAATAAACCACGTGCTTCACTTACTAGCTAACGCACTTCAACAAGCTTTTTTTTTTTTAAAAAAAACTTCTCAACCAGTCACATATTCTAGTACACAATCATAAACGTACGTTATAATTGTGGCAACCCAAACTGAAACTTGTTTGAAGCAGTTTTGTATATTCATTTTTTTGGAAGTGGAGAATCTATGAGCGTTGGAATGGTTGTTGTTTGGGAAAAGTGTAACAAAAGAAAGCCATTTTAACCAATCGTATCACTGCTCATCCAAACGTATCACTGCTCATCCAATCGTATCACTGCTAATCCAATCGTATCACTGCTCATCCAATCGTATCACTGCTCATCTAATCGTATCACTGCTCATCCAATCGTATCACTGCTCATCCAATCGTATCACTGCTCATCCAATCGTATCACTGCTCATCCAATCGTATCACTG
>JAOBBB020134038.1:0-12751 GCA_025331005.2 Zoanthus gigantus
AAACAGTTACTGTTCATCAGCAGGATGCCTAAATTGTGTGCAATTCTACAATTGGTTTCGGCTCCATTAAATCCTGTTAACTCTCGCGTTTCTCTGTTAACTCTCTCCTCCATTAACTCTCGCGTTCATAGGGTACACCGATAAACCGTGTTGTCGTTATCTCGGATAAGGACGTTAAACCGTAGACCCTCGGAGCCATATCTGTGTTTATATGTGTGTGTCTGTCTGTCTGTCTTTTATGTGAAAGGTCTCCGTCCACTTTAGAGTGGCAAAGATAGTGTCCCCAATTAGTAGGCCTTTGGCGAGCTAAATATGACTCGACACCTAAATAAAGTCGTTGTTATTGTTTCAGCTCGAAAGTCGGCAGAAAACGAGAATGTAGTACACCACGTTTATACTTCTTCGGTCAAAACAAAAAGAAAAGATTTAATTATATAAGTAAATTGGACTTTTTGTTTGAGAAATTTCTTACAATTTTTCATAAGTAAATGTTTGATAATCTTGTTTTATATTGATATCTGCTTTTTCATGCAAACAGACAAGCTGTCTCTATACAAAGACTTAATCCCGCAGTCCATGTTTGACTAATGTGTGTATATTTGACGACATCAAAACTTTTAATTATCTTTTATACTCAGACCTCTTTTTTCAGTCAGCCAATATTAATTCGTGGACATTAAAAACTGGTACCAGAACTGTACGGTTATTATTAATGATTTTACCTATGGCCCTAAAAAGTTTTTGTAGTTTTGATTTTGAAAAACTCAAATGTCCCAGTGAGTAAGACTTTATCACCTGGGATTATTTTTTTTTTGTAATATTTTTTGTTTATTTTTCGCATAAGGACTCAAACTTTTCTGCTACTTTCAATCGCAGAAATTATGTTTTTGTGTGTGTTTACGTATGATGAAAAAAATTTGACTTGCTTCAACAAAACAATACAACTCTTTAAAATTGACAGCTGCAAAATGCGATGGAGATTTTTTAATTTCCATTACGCGCTCCTTGAAAGAAAAAAATTGTCACCGTGAAAATTATTTACAAAAAAAGCTCGTTGTTAATGGTATTATTTAATTTATCGACTTCAATTCAGCGGCGTCGACATTTGACTGCTGTTTTAGTCCAAGAATTGCTTCGTAAAAACAATTCGGATTAATATTTAATTGCTGAAAAATTTGCGAGGTGTTTCAAGATGTTTGTCGAGTCTGGCTATGCGATGCCAGTTATCCATATAAGCGAGAGAAAAACCGTGTTTGTTTGCTATTTTAAAAGCGAAATTAATAATTAGTAACAAAAACATTTCCGCTGTGATTCTACAAACTGCTCAAATGTAGAAAAAACGGGAGTGAGGCCGTTTCTATCTGTATCAAGTACCAAAATGCCCGTTCCAACGACAGAAGCTCAGACCTCGACCGACACGAAACAGCAAACAATTCCAGAAATGAAGTTATTCTTCAAGTTTTGTCAGAAGGGTTCGCATTTAGATCCACTATCTTTATGTAAGTTCTCTATTGCACGTAATTTTGATTCGAGATTACGATCTCTCCCGTTTTAGAAACTGATAACCAGATATCCATGTATTTCAAGTTTTATTCCAGTATTGTACTTTGTTATGACTAAAGTAATTTTTCAGCGTAAATTTAAACTTTTGTATTGAAAATATTTTCCAAGAGCTTTTTTACAATGAACTTAAGATATCGTCAGAGCTTAATAAGTAAATGAATTTTCGTTTAAATGATTTTTTCTTTCATTAAATCCAGCTTGGGAAGGACCGCATCACCCCAGAAATTTACTTCTTGGTGTTGTGTATTCTTGTAAGGTAAGTTTGGCTAGTAACTTTAGCCGCTCTTGTTTTCGCTTTCCGCTTGTTTACTCGTTTACAAACATGTTAACATATTTTTTTGTTTTTTATTTATATCCAGGTTATAATGCAGATTAAAGTTTATGCTGTATGTGTGTAGCTTTAATACATTTTGGAAAGTTAAATTAAAAAACACCAACTAAAATCATTATTTAAAAACATACTTATTTGTTCAGGGGCTTATAACAGCGAAAGAGCGTTTAGCTAAATAGAATTAAGTTTTTTCATTACCGAGTAGTCCTGTTTTGTAAACAAAATAATCGATTTTTGTTTAAAAAAATAATAGTTTCTTGGGTTGAATTTTACCAATCCAAAACCAAATTAATCCTTTCAGTCCCAGTCAGTTATCAACGCCCAACTTCTCCTTACATAATACATAGATAATAAGACATCTGGTAATGAGAAACGGATAATTGATCAAACAAAGCAAACCTATGAAGATTTAAAGTAAAATTCTCTCAAACTTGTTCAATGAAAAGTATGGGCACAAGTTGGGAGAATTTAACAATACATTTGGGACTGAAAGGGTTAATATATTGTTTTCACCATGCCAGGTTTCTGTTGTATTACTTTGACAGGGTCACACCATGAAAGTCTTTGGTGGACGTGTGTATTATGAAAGATAAAGGCGTTGATACAGAGTTTTTATTAAGTTTTGAAAAAGGTGGTAAAAGTAATGGAATAGATGGTAAAAGAGCTAATATTTCTCATTTTGTCTGCACAATCTGAGTAAATTAGCAACCAAAGCAGGCAGCATCTTTATATCTTGAGTAAGCAGTGAAATTAGCTAGCAGCCATCTTTTATTGAAAACCTTGTGATAGTGAGCAAAATGTCAGGACTGACATGTTTATCTGGTAACATGCAAAACTGGTCAACAAATGTTGGGTGGATGTTGAGTGAAATGGTGGGACCATTAAATTTTTGTCAGGAACTTTCAAATAATAATTAATTAGGAACTCACAAATATAGGAGTTAAATAAATTTAGTTAAATAAAATTATAGTTGGTTTATAATTACCACAAAATGGCCAAGATAATCAAAGACCAGGTTTTGTCTTAAACTGTTGGCATATTCTACTGACACTACTTACAGAATGGTTGCTTCAGATAGTATTATTATACTTAACAATTATAATTTTATGTATACAATGAAAATTACCAACATTTGATATACAGTGAAAATTACTAACATTTGTTGTACCATAAAAATTATTGACATTTGCTTAAAGCTTGAAAGAAAAGTGACTCGTACTGATTTCATCTCTTATTGCCTCATGATGTGCAGAATTTGTTTGCTTTGGCTGGTGATGATGATCCAGAGGTCAGAAAAAATGTTTGCCGAGCCATTGTCATGCTTTTGGAAGTGCGAGCTGACCAGCTTATACCTCACATGAATCACATTATCGAGGTAAGCTGGATTGTTTTTGTCAGATCTGGTAAAGAGCAGAAAAATTGAAAAATAGTGTGAAAATTGTTGTCCCATATTATGGGAATAGTGCAGAATTTTTCGGGGTGCTTTTGTAACTGAAGGCAGTGTTTTTGTTCTAGCAAGTACTGTAAGAAAGATTTTTATAATACATTTTAGCAGTAACAAAATTTACTGTAGTTATCTGACTTTTAAATTGCCCAGGTTTAAGTGTATTTTGATTGGCTATTTATTGCCGTAAAGTTAAAAAAAATCAGTGGAAACAAATTAAAGACTAGCAAGGGAAAGGTGAAAAGGAAAAAAAAAAAGGAGTTGGCTGTGGTTAGCCAGTTTTGGCCAGTTCCAGAAAACAGAACATCACTTACTGGCTGGTTTTGGCTGGTACAGGAGCTTAATGGTTAATTCTATGGAATTTTTCTTTTGTTGTCCCTCATCAGCTATATCTCTGCATTTCTTCACCCTGCTACTATCACTTCATGACTCTACATGGCCAAACTACCTCAATCTGCCTCTACTAATGCAGTTCCAAATGCTATTAAGGCCAAAATGCCCCTCAGACAGTTTTGAAGAAGGCTCCTATCCTATCCTTCAAGGCTCCAATCTCAATAAGTCAGCCTCTTTTTCTTAAATTACTTTATCTTTATTTGATAAGTGACTGAACTTTGTAGTGAAGACTCGTTTTTCTTAAATTCTTTTTTTTTATTTTGTAGTATATGCTGTTAAGAACACAAGACAAAGATGAAAATGTTGCATTAGAGGCATGTGAATTCTGGCTCACACTTGCAGAGCAGCCAATATGTAAGGAGGCTCTTTCTCCTCACCTTGGAAGGTACAGATAGTTGTAACTTACAGCGACATTGCTTGTGGTTAGGATTGTTCATCACATTTATGATTGCAAATTGAGCAAATACATAAAAGTAACCATAAAACCTAAATTGTGATATCTGATGATTATTACAGTTATATGATGATCATAATGATGAAAATGATTGATGATTTCATTTAAATGGAAAAATTTAAATGTTGTATTGATGATAGTGCTTACAATGATGATAGTGTTTATTAAAATGATGTTGTACATGTGGTGAAAGAGTTTTTCAAGAATGATGACAACGTAACATTGTCTATAATTGAAGGGTCTAGTGCAAAAACAGCATAAGTGACTTTTTGATAAAGTTCTCAACTCTTCCTAGATTATCCCTATTATCACTTCATAACTTTTGGGAGAAATTAGCATTCCATTCAAAGTCATGTTGTTTTTGCACTAGACAAAATAACAAGTGAAATTTGATCAAGTTCTTGTCTCTTCCTGCATTATCCTTATTATCTCTTGATAACCCTTGAGAGAATTTAGCATTTCATGCAAAGTCACTTATGTTGTTTTTGCTTAGACTCTTCAATTATTGTCACTACTGATGCTACAATAAGATAAAAAAAATCATAATTAAAAAAAAAAACTAGAAGTATAAGTACCAGTAATATATTTTTTCACACAGTAGTAACTTGGGTGTTACCACTTTATCATTGTATATTCTTATCATTGGTTTCTAGGTTGGTACCAATACTTGTAACCGGAATGAAATATTCAGAAATTGATCTTATACTTCTGAAGGTAGGTAAATTTCTGACACTGTTTGCAATCAGTTGCCTGTGCACTTATTTATTAGAAAATATAAAGGATTTGTAACAGCACTTGAATTTTTTGAAAGCATATAAATTTCTGAGAGGTCTTTGAAATAACTTTAAAAAGTAATGTCCTTGAGGCAAAGATATGCAACACTTGTAATTAATTACTATTATTGGTGGAAAACTTGGAAATTATATTCATTAAAAATAATGGGATAAAATAATGGGAACAGAAAAGCATGGATCCAAGAAGAGGTACTAGATGTAGGAAGGTCAAAGGGTTAAGTTACTGATGCTTCAGATCATTGAAGCTGACCCCGACATGATGCGAGGAAGACATTAGAATGATTGTTGCTTTTGTTAGGGATTTTTTTGTGCTGTAGTTAAATGAATGGAGAGATACAACGTATGTGCCATATTTATTTTGACAGGTTGATAATGAGGATGATGAGTCAGTACCAGATAGTGATCAAGATATCAAGCCCAGATTTCACAAGTCAAAGACACACAGTCTCCAGCATGAAGATCAGTCTGGGGAAGGAAGTGATGATGACGATGATGATTTGGATGATGATGCTCTGTCAGACTGGAATCTCAGTAAGTACTGAAGCATAGATGTTTACAATAGGAATCTTGCGATAAAACAATTTCTCCATGCCTTCAGAACCAAGGTGAACGTTTGTTTGAATTTGAGAGCAGATCAGTGAAAACCCACAACACTGTTAAGGATTTTCACTTGCTTTAGAATTCTCACAAACTTTGGGTAAGCAAACTTGTTCAAGTGTGTTATGACTTTATGCTCTCCTTAATATTTTGCCTTGAAATCTAACTATTTATTTTACAGGGAAGTGTTCTGCTGCAGCTCTTGATGTTCTTGCCAATGTATTCAGGGATGAACTGCTTCCAGTTCTTCTCCCTATCTTGAAAGATACTCTCTTCCATCCTGATTGGGAATCCAAGGAGTCTGGCATCCTTGTCCTTGGAGCCATTGCAGAAGGTAAAAAACTGAAAAAAATAAGACCTTAAATTACATTTAGACTTTGTGGGAGAGACAAACATAGAGATAGACAGACAGACGTACAGATAGACTGACAGACTTAGTAACATAGACAGAGACACAGACAGACAGAAAGACAGACAGACCTGTAGAGACAGACAGACAGAGACAGACATTTACTCACCGACAGACAGATAGATAGATTTATGGATGGATGAATGGCTGGCTGGATGGATGGGTAGATAGTAGATACAGGTTACTTTTGTTATCCTCAATTAATTATGATTATGTAGTTGATAAAGTATTGTTCTATCTGTAGGTTGCATGACTGGAATGATGCCACATCTTCCTGAACTTATTCCTTTTCTCATCAATTCATTATCAGATAAAAAGGTGATTGTTTTTTGTTGTTTAGTTTCAGTTTGTTTTATGTTCCCAAAGTAAAAAGTATATATGTGATTTTATTTCTGTGTTACGTGTATGTTTAGCATATTGTAATTTTAGAGCACTGTAGTTGCTAGACAAGATTGATTTTGAATTGTTAAGAGATTGCATGAGCAGACATGGTATTTGTACACATTACATGACTTATGTTGTTTTGATGTTTTGACATCTTTTTGATTGAGTTTTAAAAAGTTGTTCTTTAGATATATGTGAATAGATCTCATTGTTTACATATAATTGACTTAATAACATACAACTCGTTGCAGTGCATGAACAAAGATAGAAATGATAAGAATTTAGAAGCTTAAAAGTTTGTCGAGTTATTAAAGTGGTAGATTTGTAAGTCTCATCATGCCGCTTCTAAGAAGATACAATTTTACACTGTACTGCTGTTTTAGAATTTTAAACAGCCCTGTGGGCCATATACATTGTTTGGGAATCTCGATACTAGACAGCGACAGTGTTTAACTTATCGGTCTTATATATTTATATAAAGATTGTTTTACAAAATATTTTCAATATTTTTGTAAGTATATTTAGTTATTAATTAAAAAATGGTGCATGTATGCATTTTAGGTACTTAAAAGAGAATAAACAAAAGTTCTCCTATTAACTATTTTTCAATCGGCCACCAGAATTGTTACAGTAAACTAAGACATCAGAATCAAAGAATATTAATAGTTTTAAATACTTGTCACATGTTAATTGCTTGTTTAAGATGGTTGTTCAGGGTCCAAAATAAAATTAACTTTTAAAAGAGGTCTTCAGAGGGACGACCATGTTTTAGGATTTAGTCGTCCAGAGAAAAGATTGGTTGTCCCCACATCCTACCCACAAAAGGAAAATAAGACTACATGGTACACTGTATTCAATCACGTTTTAACCGTTCCTTACTCAAAAAGTCAACTCTTGTTACATTAGCTACTGTTAATCAATAAATATTAACATGCAAAGCAACATCAAAAACATCCTGTGTTTTCCTTCATCTCGCTATTTTTCAGAGTTAAAATAGAAAAAAAATTGCGTTGGGAAAATGTAAGGTTATGGAATCCATCATTAATTTTAAGTAAAAAATTATTTTCGAAAAAAAAATTAGGTCTTCAGTGGGACGACCATTTTCGAAGATCGGGAGATCGGTTTGAGAGAAAGAAAAGTTAGCAATGACCTGGCTAGAGATAGGTTAGCTTGGAAGTCAATTTTCTGAAAACCGTTCAACGCATGCCAGCATGTAAAACGGACGTAAAACCGCATATGATGATGATGATGATGATGATGATGATGGGCCGTCATTGAAAAATGTCTGACGACCGACGATCGTTAATTTCGGGCCCTAATGTTGCGCATCATAATTTTGAGGCAATTACAGTATTGTATTTGATAGCCCCACTGACAAGGCCTAAAAAAAGTCCAAAACAGCTGTCCATGGCTTCCAACAGGCTCAACTCTATTTTTGGAAGATTTAAAGGGTGATACCTGCTACCAACGTACTCCTTGTGCCCATTTTAGTGGCTTAGGTTTGCTACTGGAACACATTTTATGTGCTAAATAGACTTGATGATTATCATCCAGACCAGATCAGACAAGCATTACGCTTTCAGTATTACTCATCGTTCAATTACAGTCATCATACAGTGTTTAAATATTGAAAAATAGTCTTTGTGGTACTTTTGTATTCCTTTCAGGCTTTGGTGAGATCCATCACCTGTTGGACGTTGAGTCGCTATGCTCACTGGGTAGTCAGCCAGCCACATGAGGCATATCTGCAACGGCTAATGACAGAGGTATCCTGCATTGATATTATTGTTGACAGTGGTAATTTAACTTAGAAAACGGTACTCTTAGATGTGAAGTCGTTAGTTGGTGAATTTTTTTTTCATTTTTAAAAGTTTTAAGTACCGTGGTACTAAATATTTTTAATACAATTTTATTAGAACTGCAGAGGTCTAATTTACAATATGTTATCAAATGATGTGCTATAACTAAGTGTGTGTGTAAAATTTTGTGGCAGCTTCTGAAGAGGATTTTGGACAGTAACAAACGAGTCCAGGAAGCGGCTTGCAGGTATGATGGTGATGGTGGTTGTGATAATGAGTACATAGAAAGTGTAATTTTGTGCTTTTCTATTTCGTAGTTTTCAAAGGAAAGGTCTACTGTATATGTGTTTTTAGTCCATGTCTGGAACATGAACAAATGCCATACCTGAAAAGCATCTACTACGCAATGTGATTTACAAGATATACAAGTTTTCCAATCACTTTCAAGACTGCTAAAAATGATTGTTTTAAAAATTGTCTTGATTCCGAGATAATTGGTTATTGCTGAGAATTTATCTACTTTATTTACCAATCACACTACTTTCCATATAGATGTGCCTCATGGTGTGAAACCTTGCATGAATTGATGCACAGAGACAAAGATATTCTAACTAAAGGTTTCTTTATTTATTTCTCATACAGTGCCTTTGCTACACTGGAAGAGGAAGCATGTACAGAACTTGTGCCATATCTTGGTTACATTCTGGAAACGTTGGTGTTTGCTTTCAGCAAGTACCAGGTACTTAGGAATAGAATTTTTTTTCACTAGACGTTCGGACTAGTAATCACTCAGGCTTACTTCCAATGTTTTACTAGACCTTACTATGTTTTTTCATTTACGTTACACCACCAGCCATTAGTTGTCAATACACTTCTTTACTCCACATAATGCAATGCTCTTCTGTTTTTTCTGTTAAACCAAAGTGCGTGTGACGCATCATTCAATCATCATGTGCCCTTTGTTTGGAGAAAGTTGCGTTCAAACAGAACAGAACACACATTTATAATGAAATGACGTAAAATGGAATTTTTCTTTGATTTCACCCGATTCTTCCATTTTTTGTACAATTCCAGTTAAAATCATGGAATTACATATTTGAATTGAAGTCATGGAATTTGTATTAGGGTTATAATTGAAGTAATTTAGAAATAATTTAGATTGGACCGGACAAATGCAACATGAAAAATATTGAAAAACATTTACTGGAATGAAATATTATTCTTTTTTGAGTATTACAGTATGTTTATGATAATGCTGCTTGGAAAGTGCGCCTTTCACATTAATTAACGTGGAAGGTAAAGCATAAAACAAGAAAAAAGTATTTGAAAGTCATTAATTTCCAGAACTGAAACGAATACCAACCTTGTACTTTATATAATAGGGTGTGTACAGTCTTTCGCAAGTTTTAGAAATTAAAAATGTTTTTTCAGGCAGTTGGAAAGTTATTATAAATTGAATCTTTAACTGAAGGCTATCTAAAAGTTTTTGATTTTAAAGGGGCTGCTGTGAGAACAAGTTGATGTTCAGTTCATAGAGGAACAACATCGAATCGAGTAACTTGCTTGTGCTAATTGTGAGCAGGAAAATAATCAGGATCTTGGACAATTTTATTGAGCAAAATGCATGGAAAATCAATTAAGCAATCTAATGTGGCACTTTTTAGAATTTCAGTAAAATATAAACTTTACAGTTTAAACGTTATAAAACATTAAAATACTTTAAAACATGACGTTTCGGCTACTTTGGTGGTAGCCTTCACCAGAATTAAACTAAAAAAGGAGTGAGAATGTTTATGTTCTGTAAATTATTTTAAAATTCTATTCTAATAAAGTAGCCGAAACGCCACGTTTTAAAGTTTTATTACACCTTTTATTTAATTTTTACCCTAATGACACTTTAAAGCCTGAATGAACTTTTATTTCCGAGACTTAAGGAATAGGTTTTGACAAGTTGTTAAAACAAAATATATTGTAAGAACTCTGTTTAAATACATTTCTATTCACAGCACAAAAACTTGTTGATCCTATATGACGCTATCGGAACACTAGCTGACTCAGTAGGCCACCACCTGAACAAGACGGAATACATTAACATGCTGATGCCACCACTTATTCAGAAATGGAACCAACTGAAAGATGAAGACAAGGATCTGTTTCCACTGCTAGAGTGTTTGTCATCTGTCGCCACAGCCCTTCAGTCAGGATTCTTACCCTATGCACAACCTGTATTCCAGAGATGTGTGTCCCTTGTTGAACAAACTCTGGCTCAGAGTATGGTAAGATGCTTTTAATGCGTTAAAAAAGTTATAGAATTTTGTATTGGATGATAATGATTAGCTGTTGTTGAAAAGCTTAAAGTTTGTTTTAAATCTCATTACAGGTTTTTTTCTATTTCTTGCATTATTTTGCAGGCAGCACAGACTCACCCCGATCAGATTGAGCCACCAGACAAAGACTTCATGATTGTAGCTCTTGATTTGTTGAGTGGTCTTGCTGAGGGACTGGAAAGTCAGATAGAACAGTTTGTCTCGAGGAGTAACCTACTCACCCTGTTGTTTCAGTGCATGCAGGTGATTTAATACACAACTAGACTCGGTTGCTGTGAATCTCGGGCTATCATTCTCTGTAGCACACTGTTTTGTGAAACTGCGAAGTTTTGATAAATGCATTTCTCGCCAAAAATAAGAACCAATTATGGGAAGTTTAATATTCGATTTGTGGGAGTCAAAATTTGGAATTCTATCCAAAAAAGTTTCAAATCTAAGTCTCGGCACCACTTCAAGAAGTTGGTGGCCAGCTTTCTCTTAGAAAATTATTAAACAAAAAGTTGATGCTAGAATTAGTACCTTTGATTTTCATACCCTTATCCTCATAAGCTCTCTATTCTCTTAAGCCCATTATCATTGCATTTTTGTCTGTGTGTAGATGTATGTGTCTCTTTGATTGTCTTGCTTGCTTTATGTTTCTGTTTTTATATTGTTGCTTTTAAATTTCTTCATTGATCAATCTCAAAGTTTTATAACATATTCTGCCATGAACCTGAGATTTCCAACCAAATATCCCTGGCCTAGCCACTTAACTAGATTAGCTTTCGCTATTTTTAAATGGCTAGGTGCTCATCGCCAATATTTTTCTAACTTTAGCTATTTTTTCCTAATTATTGTATAAAAGAAGTGCATAATAAAGAATGTTGTTGTTTTTGTTTGTTAGAAAATCTACCGACTGATCACTTCATTTTCGTGGCCATGGCCCCTTTTTTTTGCACTCGGCTGAGAAAAGACTAGGTTTTATTGAAACTGCGTTGAGTGAAATAGTTTTACAATATAACAATGTCAATAACAATTAAGTAATATTTGCGCACAAAGCTGGAAAATTATGGGGTAGTTACAATACAAGTATAAGCTCTCATGTTTGAATCAAAGAATTTATCTATCTTTTGTTCTTCGTCATCCGCGGGTTGACGAACTTGATTCACAATTATAATCTGTAACATAACATTGCTTGACTTTTAAAAGCAAAATGTCGAAAACTGCAATTCCAAAGTCTACCAAACAAACCTTCTTATCTTGACTTCACATCGTTCTTAGCTGTGGCGGACTAAAGTGTCTACAGCAGTCTCACATCGCATTTCATTTCTTGACCAAAAGCCACCTTTGATTTGTATCTCCAGCTTAACCAGAACTTTTTAGATTGTTTATAGTATTTTAAGGATTAACTAATTTTTTTATCTAAAGATATAGGCAGATAGATTTCCACCATTAGTTTACTTTATATTGTAAACTAGAATTATTTGACACGTTAATAAAGTCTTTATTATTATTAAGGATAGTTTTCATAAGTACTTTCGTGGGCAGAGGTTAAGGTGGAGCTCATTCTGTGAAAGTATAGGGCTACAGACAATTCCTGCAGTTTAGTGGTTTTCTCAGCTAAAAACTGAACTTACACAAAGCCAAAGCAATACATTTGCTTGAACAAATATGTATAAATCGCCTTCAACGATAATACTAAATCCTGCAAACAGGTTTAGTATAAAGAAGTATTTTCTTTAGTCGTCCATGGAGATGTAGAAAAGTGGTCTAGGTCGAGTATTATGTAGGTGTTATACATTATTAGATTGGATTAGATTGACTTAATTGCTATTGTTCTCAGAGAAGTAATTTATTTTATTCTACTTTTGTTAAGTAATTGAATTTGTAAAAATAAGTTATCATGCAGTTACGTTAACTACTATTGATTTTTGTTTCCCGAATTAGGACAAGATGCCAGAAGTGCGGCAAAGCTCTTTTGCTTTACTTGGTGACTTGACAAAAGCCTGTTTTACTCACGTCAAACCTTGTATAGGTTAGTGGTGTACCTGCTGCTCCATTCTTATTATAAATGTTGACAATTATTGTAGTGGTGATGCTGTTGGTAATTAGACTGTTATTGGTTATGGTGATGATATTAATAATGATTTTGATGATATTACAGTAGTCTCCGGTTATCTCGAACTCGCTTATCTCGAACTTCGCTCTATCTCGAACTAAATCCCATTCCCCTTGGATTTGACTAGTATTTTCTCTGTTATTTACTACTGTTTATCT
>JAOBBB020134130.1:0-12751 GCA_025331005.2 Zoanthus gigantus
GTCCTCAAGCTCCGTGCAAAAAGCTATACGCAAGGACTTCTGGGTAATTTTCCCAAACGCGACATGATAGATAGATATATAGATAGATAGATAGATTGACGAAAAGGTAAACCTAGACTCGGCCTACCACAGGTAGCCCGAGTAATAATATCTTAACTGTGCCGATGTACTATCTCCCAAACACACTTCAGTTGTTTACATTATAAAAACCTTTCATCAAATCTTTAGCTGCAGGTCTTGTTGGGAGAGTTTCCACCAGGAGGCTTGCCAACAAACATTCCAGGATTGTTAGCTCTCCTGGGTAGATTACCAAATGTACCGAGTGGGACTTTGAATTGGTTGGAACAGCGCAGATTGTCGGGGGTGAGTTATGTTTATCTTTGATTAAAGTGCGACTAACCTCCTTTCATGTTTTTATTTCATGCTATCTATCACACAATTTTAAGCATTTCTACGAAAATGTTTATTTTTTGGTCTAATCTTTTTCCTTCATAATACTTTGAAATTCGAGAAGCTTTCTTCATGTTGGTTCATGACCGCGTTCTGGAGGGGACTGGAGAAGACTGCGTGTGACGTCAATGCAAAATTTAGAACAGCGTAATTTGCATCAGAAAGCATTGCTTGAAAGCTTTTCGTTCTAGAAATTGACAGTATTCGACAAAATCATTTGAATATTCATCCTTAACAGGGTTAAATTTTATTTTTAAGATAAATTTGGGATGAGAGTGGCGTTATTTGCGGCAATTACTAGTCCCCTTTAGGATACGGTTGTGAACCAAGATGGAGGAAACTTCTCGAATTTCAAAGTGCTATGAAGAAAAGAAGATTTGATCGAAATGTAAAGCGTTTTCGCATTAGGGCTTAAAATTGTATGATAAATACGTTGAAACAAAAACAAGAAAAAGAGTTATATGCACTTTCAAAATCATTTTCTTTTGGGTGAACTTGTAACCTCTTCTCGCTCCCTATCTCCTCTTTTATCTCCGGTACCCCGGGTACCCGGCCCTAAAGAGAAGAAAAAATCTCTAAACTTCTGTTGAACGTTCATTAAAAACGCATTTAATAATCTTGATAATAGCCATAAAGGTAATCAATACTCAAATTTCATTTTGGTTAATAGAATGACTCTAACTCTGTCAGCGGATTCAAGCAGTAGACACATAAATAGTCAGCTGCTGTTTTTCACTATGACGTGCGCAAGAGTTTATTTTGGTTATAACTAGTTTTTTAACAACAGGTTATGAGTTAATGTTTTCTTCATTGGTTTGAACAGACCCAAGCAGATCTCGGCAGAAGTTTTGTTTCTTATGTATAAATGAGAAGCCCTGTTTGTAAATATAAACATTTTAGATTTCACCTAAAAAGTCCTTCTAATCTTAACTTTATCATTTTTCTTCACAGCCTGGAGTGTCACAAGGACGACTAGTGAGAACAACACTTTGTGCTGCGGATTCACCTATTAAGATTGACTCTTACATTCATCTTCCTAAATCAGGAAATTTGGTTCGTGTGTGTTTGTTTTAGCTCATACTTAAACCATGAAAATAATTGCTGTCTTATGCAGTCACTAGTTTCATTTTTAGACTCTTTTTTTTTCTAATAATACATCTCATAATACATGTATAGAAATTCATGCAGAGACAAGGAGCTCAGAAAAGAATGAGTTCCAGACATGAATCGAACCGATGCGACAGTAGTCGAACTGGACTAAACCAACCCCCCCCCCTACAATCCAAAATACCTCCCCCCGACCCTGATTATGGGAAGCATGCAGGTTCTAACAAATTCAACTTTTTTTTTTTTTTTGGACTTCGGTTTATTGGTAAACTGATAGTATGCCGTTTTATTGAGATTGAGAATGTCATACTATTCTAAATAACTTGTCTGGACATGTTAAGTTATACTTTTGCATTCATGTTTTTTTTATTTCATAAAGACGGAAGTAAAGGAAGCATTGTGTAAGTTGACAGATAGTCAAATGATGCAGATTATTGAAGAACTACAGAAACAGGTTGTCTGGCCTGCAGAACTTCCAAGTGGGGTAAGTTGTGGTACTTTTTACTAATAGGACTTGTGCTTTAGGTCTATCACACCATTTAGTCTCCATCAAGATTCAAGATTCAATTTATTTAAGCAAGACAAATTAATTATACAATATCACACACCCACATGTAGCTATATAGCTAGTCTAGGCGAGGTTGTGAAACTACCACAAGCATTATCCATCTTATTTCGCTTCTAAGAATGTCATTCTCATGAATTTGAGAATATTTCAGTCGGATCAGCAAACAATTATAGAAGTTAAGTGCAGAGACTTTTCACAAACTTAAATTGTTGATAGACATCCACATATTGCAATTGGAGCCAATGTTAGTGCTTTTGAAGTGCGTTTTAAGCATAACTGTATAAAAAATGCCATTTATTAACCGTATTATTTTTATTGTTGTTATTATTGTTAGTGTTGGTGTTAGCTAATCTGTGATTAGTTGCAGTCCAGTTAAAGTTTTAGGTGAAAGCAATTTTGAGCACTCAAGTTGCTCAGTTAGTTGCTTTAAGCATATCCTTATAACAAATGCGCTGAATTAATCTGACATTTTATTATTATTATTATAAATTATTATGAATACCATTATTATTATTAATATGTACCTTTGTGATGATTTAGTGCCACGAAAGCCATTTTGAGTTCTTTGTTATTTTATTGTTTATAATATTCGCACATGGTGTACAGTAGGAGGAGCAGTAACACATTCAGTAGGACACAAGTTCCTCTCTTAGGTAGACTCCTAAGACCACTGATAGAGTATTGACATACTGCACCTACCGTTTAAAATCCTTGTCTGGAAGACTCGAAGATCTACAGTAACCAATTTAGGATGTTATAGCAAAGGAATGCCTTTCGGCTTAGTCATTGACTACAGCTAGGGTTAGACACAAATTTCCGAATATTTGTTCAGATATTTAGAAAGTTTTGTGATATCTTGAAAATTTCTTGATATTTACAAAAATTTTCATTTTTTTATGATATTTTGAAATTTCTTACGGGTTTTAGTACTTAGTAGACTAGATTTTCATTTGAAATTGAAGTGAAACTGCATTGATATCCGTCTTTCAAGCCTAATTACAGGTCAAATTCAAATTCAGCGGTCTTACCCATGGGTAACATATCATGAGTCTGCTGTAAGTCAGTATCAAGATGGCAGACGTAGATTCAGGTTCTTTAGAAATTCCTTGAGGAGGGACGTGGAGTAAACGTTCGTTGAGTTCAGAGGACTGAGTGCACGTTTGTTTAGATTTCAGAGGACTTTGCAGTCAATAGTTATACATTTTCGTTTCGTTTCTCTGTGAATTCTCCAAAAATTTTCAATAAAAGACAAATGTATTTTAACCGAGCTAAAATTAGATATTTAGGGAAAAAATGAGATATTTAGAAAACATTTTGAGATATTTAGAAAAAAAAAATGAGATAGAGTATTTAGGAAAAAAAGTGGGGAATTTTTTTTGGAAATATATTTAGGCCATTTTGTGTGATATTTGTGTCTAAGCCTAACTACAGCAAGGGATAGTAACACCACGCCAAAGCCGTTGTGTTAGCCTAGTCTTTCATTAAACCCACGCTTTAATGTGACTCTCTGCACCCTGAAAGTAGATAAAATTATGCTTATAAAAAGCATGGTGCTCACTATTCCTGGAATTCCTGGAAAACTCCTGGAGTTTTCTTCCAGGGCTCTAGAAAACTCTTGGAAAAGTAATTAATTTTCCTATTCTCCTGGAAAACTCCTGGAGTTTTGAAATTTTCTTCCAGGGCTCTAGAAAACTCTTGGAAAAGTAATTAATTTCCCTATTCTCCTGGAAAACTCCTGGAATTTTGTGGAAATTTTTTTATCATGCAGTTTTACAAACAAACCAAATCCTATAGATGAATTTGAGTTATGATTGTACTTTTTGTAATTTATATAAACTCAATTTCAGCTGCTGCTACTGTAGCAGAAATTACTTGATATCGTTTTGTTTTTGCCAATAGAGAATTCGGGGTTGGGTCCTGGAAAAATATATTCTTTACCCTCAAAAACAACTGGAAAACTCCTGGAATTTTGTCATCATCAGTCAGTGAGAACCATGAAAAAGCGACTAGTATTGATTTGGTAAAATGGGCATTCTTACCAGTACTCACAAAGAATATGATTTCCCTTTCGGTAAAGTAACCACTTTTTTAACGTTTTTAATTTTAGGATTACTACAGAAACAGAACTCTTCAGATAACACAGGATCTACAAAATATCTACAAAGATGTACGGGTTTCGCTTTGAAAAATTTTCTAATCATTTAATGAGTGCATTAAACTTAGGAATTTATATGTAGAGGATATACGGTGGCGCGAAGATTTGAAGTTTATCTTCGAGTGGAAAAAATATTTCACGAGTGAGCGCAACGAATGAGTGAAATCTTTTTTCCACGAGAAGATAAACTTCATATCTTCAAACCGACGTGTGATTTTCTTTTCATTACATAGATATGAATGTTTCGAAAATAAAAAAAAACCTAGACGAAAACAAAGGAAAAAGAAACAAATGACGTCAGCGATATCTTCACTAGTGAGGATATAGAAAATATCTCACTCGTATCCCGGATGTAGTTTCGTGTTTAAAATATGAGTTGTCCATTTTTTAGTAAAACACTCATATCTATGTGATAAAATACATTATAGGAGTTTCGACCGGTAATTTGAAAGTGCTCAATACAAAAAGTAGAGCTATATATAACGAGGGTTAAGAAACAAAGGAACGGACACATTATCATCTCAACAAGGCTGTTTCGTAAGCGCGTGACTCACTCATCAGGAGATTTTTATGCTTCTTAACGTACGCTACAAGTAACTTAAAAGATAAAGATAAATAGCATATTAGGGCGTGTTCAGCTTGCAATTACAAGCATTACGCAACAGTGCTTTTAATCTGTGCTGGCAGGAAGAAACGAGTTCATTGCACTTGTTAAGCGTGCATAATTCCGGCTGACGGACGATAATATTTTTCTCCAATAAGCATAGATTGCAGCTTTTATTTCCAGTGTTATATGGTTTGGCTTTCGCTTGTATTTTCCAAGAAATAATGTGCTCAATGGTTTTGTCCTTTAATGTCCAGGTATGTTTGCACAATTCAGAAACCACACTTCATCGTTCCGTCACGTAAGCAATAAAAATTCAACTACACTAAGCAAACATACAGTATCTGGACATTAAAGGACAAAAACATTGAACACACCATTTCTTGGAAAATACTAATTAGTAATTAAGTTAATGGCTGTCTCAGTTGTGTTTTTATTTATATTTTTCGGGGTCATCATCATTACCAGTTTTGATATTTTGTGATCTATTTTGCCTCAAAATTGTGCAGTTACGCTCCTCAATTGGTTTTAAAAGCTTTGCTCAAGAATACCTTTTGTTAGCAATAAATCACTTTTGCTCATGGTAATCTTATATCCGTTTCCTTGATTCATGGCCGCGTCCTGAAGGGGACTAGGAATAGCCGTAAATGACGTCATTTTTATCCTAATTTCTCTAAAAAATAGAAATTGAAGACAGCTAATGGAGAATATCTAAGTGAATTTGTCGAATAATGTCAATTTCTAAAACTAAAACTTACCAGGCTACGCTTTCTGTTTCAAATTACGCCGTTATAATTTGGCGTTGACGTCATTTGTCGTTATCGCCAGTCCCCTTTAGGACGCGGCCAATGAAACAAGATGGAGAAAACTTTTCGAATTTCAAAATAATAAGGAAAAAGGAAGATTTTACTGAAGTCAAAAACGTTTTCGCAGAAGTGCTTAATATTGTATGATAAATAATTTGATGAAAATACAAGAAAAAGGTTTAGTTCAAGTCCCGTGACTTCTAGCTGCCTTAACCAACTTAATATTAAAGTTATGAGTTTGTTTGACAGCAGGTAAACTTTAGTGATACCATCATTACCTCTTGTAATTTCAGTTTATAATCTCCCTTATGATTTGTTTTGTCTGTGTAATTTTACCTTTATAGAATCTTGCTTTTCTTTAACTTCTTAACCGACCTTTTAGTTTGAAGCGCTCCAAGCATTAAACCGCGTCGTGCGAGATTATGGTCTGGTTGTTCAAGGAATGAGGCACGGCATAAATTATGTTTTATGTGGGAACGTACAGACATCTTCCAACGCATCAGTGGTTCCAAGTCTAAACATTGATCCAGGTGACTTTCAAGCTGTGGCTGCTGCAAGCAGATCACTTCTTGACCCGGATAGTGTGAGAAGTTCTTGGAGTCAAAGCAGGAGAGGATGTGACACATTAGTGAAGAACAATTACAGCAAGTATAATCAAGAACTCGACATAGCAGCAGCAAACAACATCTCATTAGGTAGTGACTTTATCTTTATTTATGCAGGCATGCTGGCTTCCCTAAAATTCCTAAAAATCCCAAATACTTTTACTTGCCCTAAAATTCCCGATCATGGGGCTCAAAGACCTCTATACGTTTAACACTATGGAAACAGTAGATTTGCTCCTGTTCCATGGGCTACTAGTACTAGCCTTATGAAGGATTTTGCTAGTTTGTTAGCTAAAAATCCCTACTTTTTCAGCATGTTTTTGATTTCTATAAAAATTCATACTTTTCTTTTTCTGAAGTTTGAGTGCATTGATATCAAATTTTGTGTCAGCTGCCAGATTATGGCATAAATTGTTTGTGCAGTTAGTACGATCTCTGTCTTCGTACCACACTGTCCCCGAGTTTTAAGACCTGGCTTGGCCGAGCTTCGTATAACTAACCCAGCTTTCCATTCTTATGAGATCGTTAAATTTCTGCTGGAAGCTAATCTGCGATGCATTAATGCCCCTTTCAAAGAGAATTAGACTGTCAACCGCATCATACCACATGTGCTATTAGGCTTTATAGTTATCGTATTTCTTTCAATTTTTGTGTATATGATATTTTGGTGGATTTTCCAGTCTTCCCAATGAGGTATAACTTATGGTATTAACATTTCATGGCGTTACCTCTAAGGATATCCATAGCTCCAGCTAATCTGGTCTTGGTCCGAAAAGTCGACATAATTGTGACAAAATTTTGTATGTACGTGTATATGTTGTTTGTGTATGCATCAAAAAGTAAGTTTTGTTTTGTAATAAAATGTATGGATAGTGTGTGCATGTATAAAATAAAGCAGATAAATAAATAGATCATTTTCTTTAACAAATTCTGTCCTGCAGATGGTTGCTCAGTAATCGATCCAAACTTGAGGATTGACTGCGGTTGGGTAGGAATCTCCAAAACTGTATGCCAAGCGATGGGTTGCTGTTTTGATTCTTCTGTTCCAAACACAAGGTTTTGCTTCTACCAAGCAAGTACGTTTTTTTCTTTCGTTTTTTCCCTTTTGGGCGACCATGGTTGTCGCATTTGGTAAAATCTATGCTTTCCCTCAAGGTCTCCAGTTTGATCCTGGCTTTGCCGAGATTTGAATTTTTGTGTGACCTTCTTTTCCCCCTAATCTAACTTAGCTTTCTATCCTTCTGGGGTACCAGCGTCTGCTGGGAGCTAACCTACAAAGGATTGGTGTCCCCTGCAGGGGGAGTCAAAGACTCTCATCTGCTTAATACTAAAAAAAACCGGAGATAAGCGCCGGCTCCATGGGCCACCTGGCTCGAAAAGGATTTAGCTTTTTTTTACCTTAATGTTTGCCTCATGAAAGACATGTGATTAATAGAAAAATTAACATTTGTGGAAATTTTAATATATTTGACACAAAAAAAGTTGAAATATGTATTGATAATTACCATCGATCAATCAGCTTCATTGTAGTAATGCTTTCTAGGACATTGCCTTGTAAAATTTGGAATTTTCATGCAGGAAAGGAAAATTTTGATTGATGACTGATGAAAAAAACTAACTATGAGGGTCATACAGTTAAAGGCTGGTGTCTTCGTCTTACTCCTGTGCGTTAATCAGACAAAAATGTTTAAAAAACAAAAATGAATATTCTTTTTCATTTCACAGAACAGAAACAAGTGACATGAATATATGTCCTTAGGAAGGACTGTCTTTTGAATTCGTTCACTGAATCCTTGTTTATAGTGGAATGATACAATCCTTTAAAACTATCCGCTTCTGTTTTGAATTTACCGTTCTAAAGTTCTGTAAAAACACGGATCATTGTTGTACATTACTACAACGAAGGAATTTAAAGTCAAGAAAGTTGTGCCGAACATTTATTTTTAACGTCAAATTTGTAGCTATGCAGCTGAAAAAAGGAGGTTGATGTATACTTTATGTATGACCGTACAAAAAGCATTGCTAACGTAACTTTTCCTTTCTACCTGTTTTAGAAAAGGCGGATTGTGGATGCCTGATAAACAGATTCGTTCGCAATGCGGGAGGCGTTACTGGAAATCCTGGTAGACCAGGATATGACTCTGGTTTTGTTAAACTCACTTCCATGTTTTTAAAAGGATCAATTCTTTACACACCTGATAATAATGGAACCAGACGGATAATTAAGGAGGTAAAAATATACGTATGTATATGGAAGAGTTACCATAACTCAGCATTACCAAGGCCATAGGCCTGTGTTTCATCAATTTACATAATTTAAAGTCCCTATATCGCTTTTTTATCATTTAAATGAAAAGTAGAACCCTTTAGTAACACTAAATTTCAAAAATTAAACAGTTTTTTGCGATTCCTGTTACGTTTTTGAGTTTGGAAACGTGCAAATAAGACAGTTTTGGGATGGCTGTCGTTTTTGGCCAAGCATTCATTACATTATGAAGTCCTGGTGTGATGACGTAGAAGAAGATACTTGTGCAGCTTCCGGTTGAATATTAACACTGTCAACACAATAATTTCTTCGTTTACGGTTTAAAACACAGCGAAAAACAAACAAATTCAGTTTTAAGTACTTTGTTTGTCACGTTTTTCCTTGTGAAACACTAATGACAGCGAAGGACATCTTACTACTGCTGCGACCAGTCCCCGGTCGCTTAGTCAAAACTTAAATTCCTAACTTTTTTTTGATAAAAAATGATACTTAGATGTGGAAACTTTCTTTAGTTTTTCGAATTTTGAGTTCATAAATGACAATACTTTTAGTCTAAAAGATAAAAAAAGCGATATAGGGACATAACGATAAAAAAACTAAGGGCCCACAATGACGGACAAAGGGCCCACCAAAAAGAGCTAACTAAGGGGCCAATAAGACAAACAAACGGGAGAATAAGACGAAATATCTAAGGATACGTGAAAACATAAGCCTGGATTTCGGGTCATATTTTGCAAGAACTTTGGATAAAATGTTTCTGAATATAGAGTCTTGAAGATTTGCTAAAGAAGTCATATCTAGAGAATGCCCTTGTATTACAGAATTTTGAGGAAAAATCTTTTATTTAACACTAACAACGATAGTGTTGTTAACTACATCAATCAACAAAATAATTCAACTGGAACTATCTCTTTTTCAGTGAATAATGGCGCTGGACTTTGTGCTGATTTCAAATAAAATATAACAGAGCGTTTTTTTTGGAAAACAAATTATTTGGTTAAGGCTTTATACCAGTTTCACTCAAATACTTAATCCATACGATAATAGAGACTATTTTTGAAAGAAGAAAGTTACTTTGAACCCCCTCCTTCTATATCTCCATTAATTACGAAAACCATAAGGAAAATGGGGGAGGAATCAGTAAAAGATGGGAAGTAATCCTACCATTTGTGCATGTTTGTGTTCTTCCTCAGCTTGTTTCTTGAAGAACTTGTGAAAGCCAGGAAGGTAGTTATCGTCACGATAGAAATGGTAAGCCTAAAAAGATTTCAAATATCAAAAACTTCTTCTTTAGAAAGAACAGACTGATTCAACTTAAAGGGAACCTCAGCTGTCCAACAATATCAATCTTAAATAAGAGTTTTCCTCAACTTATGTCTACATTAGCAGCTCAAACTTGATAATTGTGTGTATACAGTTCACACCAGGTGATTTGTTTTGATCACTGAACTTCGTCTGAGCCGCAATCTTGAAATGTGACGTATGTGCGTTGTAGCGCCAGACTCTACTCTTGATAAAAAAAAACAATAGAAGTGAACGAGTGACGGTCTGGCACTGCAACGCAACTACGTCACATTTCAAGATGGCGGACCGCAAGAAATTCAGTGATTAAAACAAATCACTTAGTATGAATTATAAACAGAGAATTATGAAATTTGAGCAGCTGATGCAGATACAAGTTGAGGAAAACTCTTATTTGAGATTGATATTGTTGGGCAGCCGAGGTTCCCTTTAAAGTCTTTGACAGCTAGAAAAGATCACAAGGTCAAGGGTTCCCTGTCAAGGCAAACTACAGTTGTCAACTGCAAAAACGAGTAAAAGACCGGGTACTAAAATGACCGCGTAGGCCTGGATAGCCTGTTTGGGTAGACAGAATTGCTTAACTCATTGAATCAACATGGCGCCTTTAACAATCAAAATAAACACTAACATTCTGAATGAATCGAACATCTTAGTTAATTGGATTTCACTAACTCAAGAATCTCCTGAATTATGCAGTGTTGGGCAAATCAACTAGTGTACCCTAAACAGGGGCTTAGCCAGGGGGTTTCAGGGGTTCTGAAACCCCATCTCTCTCACAGCTCGATCCCTCACTGTGTCAACTTTTAGAGCGGCCTCAATGCGATACTTATCACTGACCATACAGCTTATGGTGCTGGTGCCCCTGCTAAAAGCATGCCCAGTCGCAGGCGATCATTTTATTACCCAGGCCGATAAGACGATAAGATAAACGTAACCTGTTCTCCGTACAATAAAGGTTTGAAAACACACACTGCACCAAAAAGTTTATTAAAAGAACAGGCCAATTCAATTTCCGTCAGCACAGATTTTCTTCAAAATTTAAGGGTCGGTCGGTTCAAAAAAATGGAAAATAAGAAAATTCAGGTAAGCATCATACAAAGACGAGCAGCAACCTTGCACCTAGCTGGGAGCACAAAAGCTCTTAGTATCGTAAGTGTAAACAAACGTGGAATCTAGCAGGGAGGGGAGCAAATCGTAAAGAAAAACAATTATTTCAACTCTGACTTGTAGTTCAAGGTTCCAGGTTCCCCGGCTCTGCTGAGATTTAAATCTTTGTGTGACCATCTTTTCCTCCAAAGGCTTATGTAGCTTTCAGTCCTTATGAGGTCGGTAAAAGAGTACCAGCGCCTGTTGGGAGCTAACCTGCGATGGTGAGAAGTGTCTCGCCCAGGAGGAGTCCGTCTAACACTACAGAAAGTGAAGATAAGTGCCGGCTCCAAGGATTGCTTGGCTCATAAAAGGATTTGGCTAGGCAAGAAAATTAGAATTTATAGCATAATCTTTTGAACGGGTGCCAAAAATTTGAACTCGTGCCAAGAATAGAGAAAAAGAAAACTAAAAAACGTTAACAGGGCTCCATTTAAATAGATACCGCAAGTCCCAAACTTTGAAGCCGGAATTAAGCAACATTTTTTATTTGAAAATCAAAGAAGCTAAAGATACATGCTTGCTTAATCATTGGCCGTTTTTATACCAGAGACGGCTAAGATGTCTAGATGGCCTTAACGTATAATTTTTAAGGACATCTTGTATAAAGAAGAGATGGCCCTATTGACGGCCTTTGGCGATATATCTCGAGTGGGGTCTGAGTACGGGAATCATATTTCTATGTTTTTGACTTTGGCTTACAGGCCGCCATATTGACTCGTTACTAGTCCACACTCGGATTTGTGCATCGAGCTTCGGTTTCATGTTAGCAAGGCGTCTCGTCTTTATACTTGACGGCTAAGCCGTCTGGCAAAATAAGGTCAAAGATAAGGGAATCGTCAATGTCCTTAATTTTAGACGTCTTAGCCGTCAGACGTCTAAGCCGTCAGCATTTTTTCTCGACTTTATACTAAACGTTTAGGACGTCTTAGGAGCTTAAGGTCATCTAGACGTATTAGCCGTCTCTAGTATAATCAAAGGAAACTGTGAATGAGTCGTAGATACATTAAACTTGAATTATTTTGCAAATGGTTAAACTTCCTTTTACAGCAACACTTCGCATATCCACGACTAAAAATGGCCATTATGTCATACATTTACTAACTGTGTGGCCCTTTCGATGTGCAAACATATAAATGCACTATCAAATCTTTACTCAGGTCTCAAACCTTATTGTTAATAAGTACATACCATAGACAAGTAAGTATAATGTGCAAACAGCTCTCGATTGATTTGCTTGTTGATCTCTTCTGCTGTTTCGTTGTTAAATTTTTCAACGACTGGCAATGGACGTTTGTAAGTGGTTTCTCCTGCCAAACAGGGTTAGTTTAATATATCAGAAATGAGTCTTTTAAAGCCTAAAGTATACACAAACAAGTATAACTAAACAGAAACACGTTATTTCGATAATTCGATGTTGACAAATGTGATCTTCGTACTCAGTATAGGTATAAGTTATAGTACGTACTTCAGGAATTAAAAGCTTTTGGGAGCCTGAGTTACAATTTACTCGTTTTAAACCGTTCCAGAGTATGATATTGTAATATATTGATGTCATCCTAATGGCCATATTATTTGGAAGACATGTGCTTTTGTGAGAAAGAAATGTAAAAAATAGGCAGTCGAGGACTGCATGTGGCTACTGCTTCTTCAAACAAGTCTACATGACTAGCGCCAAAATGCGAATTAGTTGTTCGTTTGAACACACGCCTTCAAGTAGGCTATTCATGATTTGGAAAAAA
>JAOBBB020134218.1:0-12750 GCA_025331005.2 Zoanthus gigantus
TTGTAATAACGTAACAGGATTTGTAATAACGTAACAGCATTTGTAATAACGTAACAGGATTTGTAATAACGTAACAGCATTTGTAATAACATAACAGCATTTGTAATAACATAACAGCACTTGTAATAACAGTATTTGTAATAACATAACAGGATTTGTATAACGTAACAGCATTTGTAATAACGTAACAGCATTTGTAATAACGTAACAGCATTTGGAATAACATAAAAGGATTTGTAATAACGTAACAGCATTTGTAATAACGTAACAGGATTTGTAATAACGTAACAGCATTTGTAATAACGTAACAGGATTTGTAATAACGTAACAGGATTTGTAATAACGTAACAGCATTTGTAATAACGTAACAACATTTGTAATAACATAACAGAATTCGTAATAACGTAACAGAATTTGTAATAACGTAACAGGATTTGTAATAACATAACAGCATTTGTAATAACATAACATTATTTGTAATATCATAACAGGATTTGTTATAATATATTTAACAGGATTTGTAATAACATAAATGGATTTGAAATATCGCCTCGAATGTTGAATGATGCTTTGGTGTGCGTTTCCAATAAAATATGAATACCCTAATCTACCTTTAAGGTATGGTAAGGAAATTTTCTCAATGACAATGGCGTTGAGTAAGAAGTTGAAATAAAGCTCCTGGTAATTTTCTGACTGCCTCGCTTTCTTACCAAAGTTTGTTTTAATCTATAGTAAGCAAAAGTGATTATTATCTTCTGATATTTGTGTGTTATTTAATGTAGGAGGTTGTACAATAAATTTATTGCCTGGTTTTTGTAAATCAGTTCTTTGTTTGTCTAGAAAGAGTCGACCCCAGACATTGTAATTTGATATTGTACTTGTTTAAAAAAAATGCACAGATATCAGGTGTGGAAGACATGTACGTTTTCGATGGTGGGTTGTTCTACGGTGACTCCAACTCCAGTTTAGGAAGAAGAACAAATCCTTCTGAATACAAATTAAGGTCACTCCACGTCCAGGACAACGGCACATTCGAGCTCCATTCACTACAGCGCCACCTCGGTACTTACGTTCTGGTTACCAACTTGACGGTATGCTCGTTGTTCAAGATTCACTTCATTGAGTATTTTTCTATCCTTAAACAATTAAAAACATTGTACTGAAAAGGAATAAATGCCGAAATGGCATTTTAAAGTCACTTGATATATTATTCTTACCATTGTTAAAGTCAGCTATAAATTACACAATTTTGCATTTCAGATTTATGGTGGTGGAAACTTTTTTTCAAATAACCGTTTGAACATCACAGCTTATCATCTTCTCGCTGTATACTCTGGTGGTAAGCTGACTCACAGACATCTTGGATATCAGTCAGAAAAAGGAGGACTATGGAAGCCATTTATGGCTACGTCGGGTCCCGGCAAAGGCTCTGACAATGCCCTTGGTGCTAGTGGTGCAGGATATGCGTCAACTGGAGGCAGTGGCAAGGCTACGAGAAAAGTTGGTACCTTTTATGGATCCCTGTACACTCCATGGGACTATGGCAGCGCAGGCGGCTTTGGGTTACATCACGGTAATTCATCGCCAGTTACTTGTGAATTAAAAATACACTTATAGTGAAAACCGTATGTTTAAACATCTTAATTTTCTTTGTTTATTTTCTTGTATTTTGCATTTTAGTGGCCGCCTTACATTCCTTTGTCTCTTTGTTTTTTCATTTTTAACTTAATTTTTTTTAAACTAAGTCGTTTAAAAAGAGCAGTCATTGCTCAGGAACTGCGGATCACATTACCTCATCAGTTCAAAACAAAATATAAAATGGTATCACTATGACGTCTTAGGCATTGGGTCAATCGATTCGCTTTGTGAAATAATAGAGGCCTTTTTGATTTGTGATTTTGAACTTGCTTTGAAAGTGATACTTAAAGTATTGATAAAAACGTTTTTGCAGCAACTTTATATACTCAAATTTGCTGCGAAAACGTTTTTATCAATACTTTTTGATTTGTGATTTTGAACTTGCTTTGAAAGTGATTCTTAAAGTATTGATAAAAACGTTTTTGCAGCAAATTTGAGTATATCAAGTCAAGTTACATTTACATTTTTTAAATATCTTCAGGGGAGCTGTATTTTGGGGATTACCGGACAAGATCTGTTTCAGGCAGTGGCAACATCCTGTCACGTGGAGGACTGGGTGGTGAAGGTGGAGGTGTTATAAAGCTTTACACACATCATATGATTCTTGATGGTCAAATAACTTGTGATGGTGAGAATGGCCCAAAGTCTAGTACTGCAGGTGGAGGCAGTGGCGGAAGTGTCTGGATTAACTGCAAGGAATTGAGTGGGTTTGGTACGATAAGCGTTAATGGAGGTGCAGGATCTCCATCCTCTGGAGGAGGGGGATCGGGAGGTAGGATTGCTATTTATCACCAGACTATGAAGAAGTATAACGGCTCGATATCAGCCAAGGGAGGAACAAGTTCTATAGAAGATGGAGGCCCAGGGACCGTTTATTTAGAAACTAAAAATGAGACTCGTGTTGTCAGCAGAGTGCTTAGACTTGATAACAGAGGTCGGAAATACTCCTTATCACTTGGAAAGAGAGGACATCTTCAGCATGGAATCTATAGAGATATAAGTGGTTTTGGCTGTGTTTCATGGTTCAATGAGACAACAACGTTCACTTTTGACGAGTTTCATATTTATGGTAATGTACATGTGGCGCTCTACGGCAGTGGTGTGAGTCGGAATGTCCACTTTTACTCTCGTAAACTGTTTGGTGATCGGGATGCAGTTTTCCATATTGGAAGAAAGCAAACTGTGACCTTTGACATTGTCGATATTTACTACCCCATTAATACCCACGTGTATAGAAATGGCTCCATTGAAGTGCCTTCTCGTCTTTCTCTTCGCGAAGTTTGGATGGAGGTAAATGGGACTCTGTCGGAAGCTGGTGATTATGTCATTGATCGAAATGGCGAGCTGTATTTGTGGTCCGCAGCGCATTCTAAGGATGAAAGAGAGGGTGTTTTTGAGTTTGGGAACATTTCCGTTCGGTCTAGAGGACAATTGTATCTTACGTCTGAACCTCCAGATAGCCAGATTGTTCTTAATGCAACCCGATTTGTAGTCAATGCAGGAGGAGTGGTGAAAGCAAACAACCTTCTTGTGTCAGCGGTCAATGCAACTGTTGATGTCGGAGGTAACATTGACTAAAATCTAAATTAACATTGCCTTAGCTACCATATTTCGTAATTAATCAAACAAAAGCGAAGTGGAGGGATGCTAAAATTAGCTAAAATTAAAATTTAACTTAAAACGAGTTGAAAACTAAATTCTAAAATGTAAAAATAAAACATAAAACTGTAAAAACATGTTTTGATAAGCTAATGTTTTGATACACATAAAATGATGGAAACTATAAAATGTTCACAAAGTTTTGAGGTCATTCTGACCCCATTATCAGGTGAAAGTTATATGATGCGAAAACCTCATGAAAGAGTTGAAAAACACAAAATGAACTATTCTTCTGTTTACAAATATTACAAGACCAGTCATGGGACAACCCTAGGGGATCTGACCAAAAATTTCAAAGTCATGACAAAAATGAAGTGCAGCACCAAGTTTGATTGTTTATTATACGAAATGCTATTAATACAAAAGCAAAAGCCGTCTCTAAACATACAAATGGATTCCCTGAGGAAGGTCCTAACTCTTTATTTATATTTACTTTAAATAGTTCTTACTACAGCTGCCCTCGCCTTTACTTAGATGTGTTTTCTTCAGTTATACTTTTTCTGGCGTGTGGGCAATCCCAGAGATCCTTTGCGGGCTTTCGGGTAATCACTCCGAATCGCATACGGAGCCATTTATTTTTCTTACTTTCTCTACGCGGGGGTTTCTATTGTGCCTCCTTTCTATTGGCCCAGAGGCCAAAAGCCTGCAGGGGCAACAAGTAGTTTACTTTATTTTAGCAGATTCAATTTAAATCAGGACCACTTTCACTTGATAATGAGGTCAGAATGACCTCGAAACGTATTGAAGTTTTTATAATTTCTTTCATCATTTTGTGTGTATAAAAATATGTACATAGTAATTATTAATGTTTTTTGTCTACATTTCACTATGATATGTGGTAACTCTGTCGTGAGGAAACTTTTATCACTTTGTAAATATTGTAACCACTTAAAGCTAAAAACTAATAGAATTGATTTTATTTGATATTCTGTTATCATTAGAGTGCTTTGTTCAAACGTCTCGTCGATAGAAATATATGCAGTGTTTATTTCATAGCGGCACTTAAAAAAGTTTTGTTATTTTCTGTAGCTTTTACCCAACTTAGCTTTCAACCTCAAGAATTTTGAAGTGGTCTTGAAATGTCTTGACAATTTTTTTATTTACTAATAATACAACTGCTACTAATCAAGAAAATGCTTGGAATACTCGCATGGTTTCGATATCTGGGGATCTAGGGAGATAAACGTACACAATTTCATTGCAAGAAAACAGCCAGCTAATTTTTGTGCATGTTGCCTCTTCTGAAAAATCTCCTAATGACCATTGTTGATTACTTACGTAAGTTAAGAGATTTAAAGATAGTTATAGAAGTGTGTCATGGCAAACTTTGGTTTCCTATTTAATTTTTTTTAACATTTTCCAGGCCACGTGAATGCAGACTATCGGGGCTTTGGTCCCGGTAGAGGCCCATCTCCAGGACCAGTTGCAGCTTTGTCCTCAAACACTAGAGCTGCAGGAGGAGGAGGACACGGTGGACGTGGAGGCCGAGGGTCTAACCAATTTGTTAGTGCCACTTCTTATGACTCTTTTTATTTCCCTTCAAAATTTGGCAGCGGCGGAGGAGCTGGACACAGATACAGTGGTGGAAGCGGAGGTGGTAAATTGATTTTTAATGTGTCCTACATGTTGCGGCTAGAAGGTAAAATATCTGCGAATGGCGAGTCTGGGGATGGACAAGGCAAAGAAGGTAATGTTAATTAAGAGAGCATTAGTATTGCATTTCGTAAGTTGATTAAGTTACTATGGTTCTGATCTATATCAAGGAGAAGTAAATTAGAGATGCGTTTTACTGCGTAAATTAGTTAGAGAGAGAATTTACAGCTTTAGCGTTTCAGCCTTGTAGCCATCGTTTCAGCTAGCGCTAGTAACTGTTAAACTTTGTCTTTAGGGGGTGGTGGAGCGGGTGGAAGCATTATTTTGGAGACTCATCATTTTGATGGAGAAGGATCAGCTGAAGTCAATGGTGGATTAGGGTATTCAAGAGGTTTTCCTTATGGCGGTGGAGGTGCTGGAGGTCGAATTGTCCTCCGGCATTATGGGAACAGTACCTTCCTTGGCACACTGCAGGCATATGGCGGCCTTAGTAAGTCTCAGCAAGGTGGAGCGGGTACAGTTTACATTGAGGACTTCATTAACTCCAGTGCACCTTATCGAAAGCTAATAGTAAACAATAACCACCCTTCATCACAGATATATACTGTCGGAGAAATTCATGAACTTCACTTAGTGGGAAATCCATCTGGCTACGGAAGTTACTTTTCTAGGTCTTATGAAGCACCCAATGGTATACGCCTTACCACTAGTGGTACCCCTACGAATGGAAACGGAATTCTTGCGAATTTGTTCTTGAGTTCCTCCAGGTGGTATTTCACATCAGCAACACTAGTGACAATAACGTATCAGTTCCCCCTGGCTTTGTTTCTGGAGTACATTCTAGTATATCCTGCATGTGGTTCGACACATTACAACACACAGCACATGCTAATTGTTTCACACAGCGGAAAACAAGTTTGGGGGTCCACTCAGTGGATTGACACAACTGGATGCCAGTCGGGTCAACCTGGTAGAACAAACGTACAAAAGAATGCAGACAAGGTTGGTTGATTTTGTATTTTAATTTGAAGGCTTTCTCCGGGTCGTTTGGTCCTCGCTGTTAGTTTTAGGAGATTTTAGAAATTTGATTGGGACTCTGATTTATGGAAAATGATGAATTAATGACAAAACATAAAGCAACTTGTGGATTAGAAGTAGGTCTATATAGTTTCTGTTACAGATGTTCATAGGCTGTGTGCAGGTTTTTGTACTTAAATGAAATAAAGACAAAAGACATATAGTAACTGATGAATAGTAACTGTTTTGCTATTTATTTTCATCAGCATTTTAGTTATGTTTGTTCAGATATCTATACAACAGGATGATCATTTGGAAAATTGCGTATATAATTTCATTCGGGACAAGAAACTCAGAATAAGACTGAGCTCCAGATGGGAATTGAACCAATGACCTTCCAAACAATAGTTGGAAACTCTATCAGTGAGCCGCCGGAACTCATATGGCGAGTGAGATCACTATATTTGATGGATTCATGGACTCTATCACACAGTCATATGAATAACATTTTTGTGTTATGCACTTAGTGATTGTTTTAACTGCATCATACAGTCACTCTAATAAAGTCTCTAGTTATAATAAATAGTGATAAATAATAATAATAATGATAATAATTTTTTTAAAAATGATAATAACATTATTTCTAACTATTCCAATAAAAATATATGTACAACGGTTATTAAAAATACAACATCTTAAAATACAAAATATCAAATATCAAAAAATCTTCTTAAACTGTCCACAAAATAATTATAAAATCTCAAAAAGTATAAATGTGTGTTTCAAGAGATTCCAGCTCGTTCCATGTCAATCTCGAAATCGTTTACTTGAGCATGTGAATCAGTTCTTTTCCATACTTTCTCTTCTTTTCGTTTTCGTGAAGGTTGTATATATATATATATATCTGTTTTGGGATGAGGTCCCTGTAGGAGTCCGTAGTATAATGATAATAATAATAATAATAATAATAATAATAACAATAATAATAGTCATTTGTTATGACTTGTCTAACAGAAGTAATGACGGCAACCCAACAGCCAGAGTAAAAGCTGAAATAACATAATTATAATAATGATGATTATTATTATAGTGATATAAACTCATTTAGAGACAAATCTGAGCTCCAGATGGGAATTGAACCCAGATGGGAACTCTTATTGTGAGAAAATTTTTGATACTGAGTTTTATAAAACAATTTGTATAGTACGTCAGTTTTGGTTGGTTAACAAGTTTACTTTCATAAAGCACGAAATTGACGTGAGCGATATGATTGGCTGTCTCTAGGTTGTGAGAGACTACAGTTCATGAAATAGATAAAACTATACATACACGCTTTGTATATCATCTTTCGTTTTGTTAAGTTGGGAAATTGTAATTGTATAAAAAAATGTTCTCTGTGTCATCATAGCCTATTAAAAACCTCGGCCAAGATTAAGAATAAAGCAGTTAAAAATTCAATACGACGTGTGGGGTTTTTCACTGATCTGCTCTTGGATTCTTCCAAAAGCTCCCCTCTGTTTTCACCGGCCTATGAATGCACGCAGAAAATGTTTTATTAAACGACAAACAGTGTTCACCGTCTCGTATTTAATGATGGCGTGGTTGTATGTTTTTCTTTTTTTTTTTGCACTAATTTATAGGAACTGGCTTGGATGGTTTGTCACCTAACTCACCTCTTGTTGGCATTTTCATGAAAGGCCGAGAGGACGATTGGATAATATTTATTTTTCATACTTATTGATTTTTTTACTTTATTGCTAATTTTGAGGTTTACTTTCAAATTATAAGTCGACGTTTCGGCGTCTCCATGACAATATTGTCAAGATATCAATGTCAATGACAATGTCATTGTCAAGATTGTCCATGGTGTCATGGAGACACCGAAACGTCGACTTATAATTTTAGCATTTACTACACTTTGCTTTAGCAAAGCTTTACTTATCAAATACTTTCAAATTATTTTTACTTATGTAAAAATTATTTTGTTGCAAATGCAAACATTTTATGACTTTTTATTTATTTCTTAATGGAAAACATTTTATTTGGAGTTTTTATTACTCTTTTCATATGTTTTAATGCTTATTGTGCTAAACGGTTTTAAAGGATATTCACTCCCTTTGTACAGGTTACTGTGTTGTTAAGGAGGGTTGGACTCTATGCAGCTATGAATCGCATTCGCTTGTTTGTACGAGAAGACCCTTCGCTTATTACTCAAACAGCTGTCAACTCGGGAATGAGTAGCACGTGGATTGTAACTGAGGATGAAGGTAGAAGCAGTTTCGACATTGAAGAGGTGAGATGTAAAACAAAACATAAACTAATTAGTTGTTTAAACTGCTAGAAAAACCAAGAAGCTTACCTGGAGATAGTTAGTTTAGGCAGAAGAACGTTCGTTTTATAACTTTTATTAACGTCAACGCTACTTTTGTTTTTGACTCAAGGATACTCCGTACGAGTAGCAGTGAGTTATAGCTGGGACTTTCTCATTTGCATAAAATTTGGTGAAACAACAGAATCCTCTAGCCTGCTTTTGCACCTTTTTCTAATTAGTTGTTTAAACTATTAGAAAAACCAAGAAGCTTACCTGGAGATGGTTAGTTTAGGCAGAAGAACGTTCGTTTTATAACTTTTATTAACGTCAACGCTACTTTTGTTTTTTACTCAAGGATACTCCGTAGGAGTAGCAATGAGTTATAGCTGTGACTTTCTCATTTGCATAAAATTTGGTAAAACAATAGAATCCTCTAGCCTGCTTTTGCACCATTTTCTAATTAGTGTGATTCATAAAATTTGGTAAAGCAATAGAATCCTCTAGCCTGCTTTTGCACCTTTTTCTAATTAGTTGTTTAAACGATTAGAAAAACCAAGAAGCTTACCTGGAGATAGTTAGTTTAGACAGAAGGACGTTCGTTTTATAACTTTTATTAACGTCAACGCTACTTTTATTTTTGACTCAAGGATACTCCGTACGAGTAGCAATGAGTTATAGCTAGGACTTTCTCATTTGCATAAAATTTGGTGAAACAACAGAATCCTCCAGTTTGCTTGTATATAAAGTGTCTCGATTCGTAATATTTACCGGTTTACGGAACTTGTTCTTCTTTAGTTTTACCTTTTAAGCAATCTTGAGTTCGATTCTTTGATTTTAGGGAATGGGTTTAATTGTTTGCCATTATCATGCATATTCGTTCAAACATTTAAAGCCGAACTGAAAAAAGCAGAGGGAAATCTGGGATAACACTCTCACTCTTTGACAGGAATCTTGAACGACTTGTGTGTGGAGGATGCTTGTTTTGCTCTGAGTTGTAGTTATACTTGCGCACAGTATCCGTGAGTTGTCTCATTGAGACTATTGATTAAGAGTGCAATATGAGTGAATCAACATGAATGGAATTTAATTCCGTTCCCAACCCTCAAATTGATGATTGGTTCACTTCTTTTTTAAAGATAAGCTTAACTGGAGAAGGGAAACTAGGAATTTCCGGCGCAAACGTGAAATTGAACATCGGAAAAGTGAGTGGAGACAATAGTGGAATGTTGGCTGTGCGAACTTCACAACGTGTGGATATGAGCAAAGGAGAAGGTCACCTTCCATTTTCTATTTTAGCTCAAACTGATTCGAAGATTTCTCTTCCTGGGAACTTAGTTTGTCGTAAAGCGGAGGTATGTTAGATAAATATAAAAAGTTGCTGAATTGAAAGCCTTAAAATATTATTTTTCAGAATGTGTTAGATGTCTTAAAGAGGGTAATATAGAAAATGTAACTTTTAAAACTCAAACGAATGCCGTTATAAATAGTATGATATTGAACTGAAGGTGCCTTTTTCTAACCTCCAAAATGTTTTGAGTTAATCGTTCTATTGTATTAAAATTAATATTAAAGTTGTTAGAGTGAACTGGTAAGGAAACTTAGCAAACTTCTACGATTACAATGTTTCTTTCTTTCATATTGTGTGCACTGTCACGGTCAGGATCTTTTGTTCTAGGTTTGATGCTTCATTAGTCTATTAGCCATTTGCTCATTTACATCTCAAAGCCTTTTGTTAGTTTTGCACGGTCAACGTCATATTTCAATAGGAAAAAGGAGAACAAAAGCATATAGCAAAGAAAGTCTTGAATTGTCCAGTAATTCTAGGCGAAAACTGAGCTCAACCTGGGACAAATTGCAACAGAAGATGTTTCAACGGATTCTAAAAGATCAAAGTGTCCTGCATAACAGGAAAAAAATCCGAAAATATCCGTCCATGGGAAAGTGCTGAAATATGCAGTTAAAAACTGAGCTGCTTCTTTAGACCGTTTGCTCTGTATGGAAACGAGGCTCGACCTAAACAATGAACCCTCTGGAGAAATATGCCTCTAAAATAAAATAGAATTCGCAAAATTGTTCGAAATGCACGAAAGGTATATCCTTTTCCACTTTTTTGAGAAAAAATAGGCGTTATCTTGTAATTAATTCTAATAAAATAAATCGAGTTCTCCTCAGTTAGTATTCACGAAACATTTTTATAAACTACTATACTATTATTATACTAGTACCTTTAGAGTAATTGATTCAGTTTTAGGAGAAAAAAGAGGAGAAAGATTGATGTATTACTGATCTTTTGCTGTTCAGGAGCAAACTATTTTATAGACTAGACGGGGCTAGACAGGATTGGAAATTTTTCGGCGCACGATATGTATTACGACAGGAACCAACCACACAAATATGTGCAAGACGCTTGGATCAGTTCTTTGGATTTGAGCCATATACAGGGCTTCTGATAAAGTGCGATAAAAAATCCGAAATTATGCGGCAATTCAGGGCTCAATATGCGGCGTTTCAGGGCTTATTATGCGGTAAATTATGAAATTCTTTTTAGCTTATTTTAAGCTTTTATACGTAGCCTGTTAGGAGAAAAAGTCTCTTCAGCGCACTTACAAAGATATTTTGTGCAACAATCAAGATAAAACTTGATTTTAAACAAATGAAATATTAGATATATTGAAAAAAATTAAAATTACATTTGTAGGGAAAACTAATCATTAATATAATTTATTGTGGAGAATGATAAGCCACAGTAAATTAATTCAGTATCCGATCTTTGATGCGTGAAGCAATACAAAAACTCCTGAATGTTTTCGTTGACAAACGTCGTGAAAAGAGCAGCTACAGCAGAGTTTAACTTCGCTCCAAGATGGCGGCCGACTATATATAAAGTGTTATATTTGTGTTCGGAATAGAATAGAGTTGCAGAATATATTTTTTCGTTTGGCAGGTCTTGCAGGAAATTTATTTTCAAAATTTTCCAACTTCCCTCAAAAGTGTAATGTTTTGCTCTAAAAAATGAGCTCTACCGTGTTTAAAAAAAAAACCATTGAAATGTATTTTGAAAGAACTAATTAGCTTCCTAGAAAGTTTGTCTCCTTTGTGGTAAAAAAAGCAGACAAAGTTTACAAGCACCTGGATGCTCGAGTTTTCTGATGAAAATAATTTAAAAGTTAATGAAATATAATTTTGACATCAAGCCGTGCTACATTAAGTGCAGCTTTCTTCATTTTATACCGTTTAAGAAAGGATGAGTATTTTTTGGTTATGATACTAAATATTTGTTTCAGTGGCAATTTAATATAGTGAAAATCTATTTATTACTCGTGCCGGAAAAATAGAGCACAAAACCGCATATTTCAACAGTCTAGCTGAAACAATCATAAATAATCTAGAGATTACTGAATCACTACAAGTGTCAAAATAAAATATATTAAACAAGATTGTAGTTTGGATTTCGGAAGGTTCTGGGTGGACAATCCAATCTATTGATGGTCATTACCTCAATGTTGTAAAATACCAACCATTGAGAGCATCATCTTATATTCAACTCCCACAAGAACTAAGAAACAGTTCAAAAGGATTGATTAATATGAAAAATAATGATAATGAGTGCTTCAGATGGTGCCATATCAGATTTTTAAATCCGCAAGATAAATACCCTCAGAGGGTTAAAAAATCTGATAAATTATATGTTAAAAATCTAGATTATTCAGGGATTCAATTTCCAATAAGCAAAAAACAATATCACAGAATTGAAAAACAAAATAAAATCAATATAATTGTTTTTTGTTATGAAAACAAAGAGCCATATCCAATATTCTTGTCGGAAGAAAAATATGATCGAGAGATGAATTTATTATTGATAACTGAAAATGAAAACAATCACTACGTCCTCATTAAAGATTTTAATAAGTTCAAGTATAATCAGACTAAACATAAAGAAAAAAAGCATTTTTATATGTACTGCCTGCAATGTTTCAGTTCCGACAGGGTTCTAAACAATCATAAAGAAATCTGTATTCAAATTAATGGAACACAGGCAGTGAAAATACCTGATAAGGACAATAATATATTAAAATTTAACAACTTTCATAATCAACAACAAGTACCATTTGTTATCTATGCAGATTTTGAAGCTATAACGGAAAAGATTCATGGATGTCAGCCTAATAATGACAAATCATATACTGAAGCATACCAGAAGCATACAGACTGTGGATATGGTTATAAAGTCGTTTGTTGTTATGATGATAAATATACAAAACCAGTGCAGATATATAGGGGTGAAAAGGCTGTTTATAAATTTATGGAAAAGATGCTAGAAGAAGTTAAGTATTGTAAGAATGTTATGAAGAAAGAATTCAATAAACCGCTGAGAATGACAAAAGACAATGATGATAAATTTCAAAAAGCTGAAGAAATAGAGATTACTTCATGGTTGGTGAGCGCGTATGATTTTACAAACGAACCAACCATGATGTAATTTGTTTATTATATACATACTGAGATTTACTCAAAAATATATGTTAAAGTAA
>JAOBBB020134312.1:0-12750 GCA_025331005.2 Zoanthus gigantus
ATAGCCCCACATGTTCCGCCGGGCCTGACGCAGTGTTGAACAGTGGCGGAAACATCGCGATAGGCTCAGAATTTATTAACAAACTTCTTTCCTCATAATTGCTCTCTGCCTCCTTCTCAAAATTTGCGTCCGCCATTTAATTTTTCACGCCAAAGCGATTCAACACCCAGATCGTGTTTACATGATCAAACACGTGCAAAACTTGTACCTAGTACCCGGTTCAACCTCCCACTCAGCTAGGTTGAACCGGCTGCTGGGTTGAACCGACTTCTTGGGTCACATTTGAACCTCTTCATGTAAACAACAACAAGACTTTGTATGGCGAGTGGTATTGCCCGCATGCTAGGTTGAACCGGGCAAGAGGTTCAACCTCCCACATGTACACAGGCCCTAAGTCGCTGAAGCTCAGAGTATACGGACTGACAGAAAATCTTTCACTCTATCAATTAATACGTAGTATCTCCCGGGGAGTCGGGCTTGCACACCGGATGGTTTACATATGGACTGAAGTTTGTTGATCTCGAGCTGGTTTCCAGTATGTCCTGGAGCAGCAGGGTTTTTTTTCTCCATAAAATTATTAATAACTGGGGAACCTTAGCTACCTCTTCCTGGGTAAATATATATGAACATTGAATAAACTATTTATTTAATACTTTTAAACAATACTCGGATCCTCCAATAACCTTCATTTTTGTTATGTATGTAAAATGTGCTGAGTTTTTTAAAATATTTTTTTAGGGTATTTTTTTCTTATTACTAAACATTTTTGACTTATGTTAAATACGTTTTTAAAACTTAACAATCTCCTTTAGTTAATATTGACAGTCAACAGACATTTTAATCAGTTGCAGTTTTATGTTTAGGAAAATGATTATAGTGTCCAGAGCATTATTCTACACACTCTTTTATGAACAGTATTGTCTCATTTCAATTGTATGAAAAAGTGTTTGGGACATATCGTTCCCTTCTGGCTTCTAATATCCAGAAATTCAACTGATTTTTTTATCTTGCACTTTAGTTGGAAAAAATCCGTGTTGGACACGATGGCAGAGGACTGGGTACTGGCTGGTTTTTAGAGGAAATAATGATTATAGTTCAGGAGGAGGCCTGGGTTTTCCTTTGCCATCGCTGGTTGGCTGACTATGAAGATGACGGCAAAACTGAACGAGAACTTTATGCAGGTATCATCAATAAACATGTTTTTTAAATATATGTATATACTTAGAAAATAATATAAGTAAACTAATATTTTTTTAGCTTTTTTTTTTCTTTAACTTAATCATTGAACTCTAGCCAGAGTTTAAATAATGGCTTTTAGCTGGCCATGTATTTTTATCTGTTTCAATATATTTGAGCTGATAAAGGCCTAATAGCCGAAACATTCTTATTTGTGTATATATTTATAATCAAAGCCACTTGTATCGCTCGTCCGGCAATTTTCTTCAATCTTATCATTTTATTGGACTTGCGGACTGTCAATCTAGTTGGCCTAGGAATTTTAATTTTTTTATCCATATCTTCGGCAAAAACGTGCTCTTATATGTTTCTTTACTTCGATATTTTTAGCAAGTGATTTTACTGCCGTTGATATCCTTATGTGGGTTTTTGAGCTATGATAACGCCTAATAAGATTGGAGCAGTTGTCCATGTCAGCTTACCCTTTGGTGCACTGGTAGACTGTATGACAGCCACGTTTTTTGCCGTGATCCTAAAATTTGAAGGGTGGTCATATAAAGAAAGAGTGAGTCGAAAAAAAGCCCTGCGCTTGGTCATCAATAATTAGGAATGGGGAGAGGGCTGTAAGCAGACATGTGCAATCTATACTAGATTCGTAATTATCGTTCCAGCAACGTCCCACAAGCATAAACCTTCTTACAACCTCTTGTGGGAACACCAGAAACGTGTAATATTTATGACTGTGAATATCTTTCCATCTGTACCCGACAAGCATTGCGTTTTTACTTTTCTTTATTATCTCTTAGTCATATTCCACAAGTTTTAAGCTTGTTTGTTTCGTATTATCTTCTTTGAGAACCTGAGCTTGTTTGTTAACTATGTCATGCCGTTGAAGCCGATTAAGGCCAAGACAGCTGCTAACACTAAGCACCTATACCAGATTTGATATTGTGATCATTTTCGCTATCATTAAGGTTTCTGTACTTGGTAGCAAATATTTGTTCTGTTCATGTTCTAAAAAGAGATGATGTATTCCTGATGAGGAATATTTTCTTGTTTACACCACAGAAAGGAAGACATATGCTCATGAACCCGACCTACAGGATCTGATTGAATACCTTCAAACAGATGATATCACGCTCATTATCAATGCAGCCTACTACCTCCAACATCTCTGCTACAACGACGAAGGTATCAAGGGAAAAGTGAGGTCAGTATACAATCCTGCTTAATAATGAAAGTGCTAGATAAACCTACTCTGTACCATGGTTATTAAGGAAAAAGATGATGATATAATGATGGTAATGCAAGGAAATGTAGGAGTATGATGATGAAGTTATGTTTGAGGCTGGTGATGATGATAATGAAGGTGATAATGACGATTATGAGGATGATTAGGAGGGTGATGATGATGGTGATGGTTGTTATGAGGATAATGAGGGTGATTATGAAAATTATGATGATGATGATGATGATGATGATAAAAGTGATGATGATAGTAATGATGATAGTGATGATTAGGGAGATGAGGATGGTGATGAAGATGGTGATGAATGATGATGATTATGAAGATGGTTATTATAAGGTGATGATAATAATTGGGATGCGTTAAAGGTCATTAAGGGCGAGGGGATTAAGGGTCATTAAGGAGGAAGGTGATTATGATAATGGCAAGTGATGATGATGATGAGAGTGATCCTGTTGATTAAGATGATAATTATGAAGAAGCTAATGATTAAGGTGATGGTAATATGGAGGAGAAGGATGGTTATGATATCGACAAGGATGATGCAGGTGATGATGATGATGATGATGATGGTGATGATGAGAGTGGTCATGATATTGAAGGTGATGATGAGGATGATAATGAAAAAGCTAATGATAAAGGTGATGATGACAATCAAAAGAGTGACAATGATTTTGAGAAGGGTGATGACAGTGATGAAGAAAGGATGTTGATGATGAGAATGAGAATGAGAAAGATGTTGATAAAAAGGAGGAGGGAGTTGTAAATATTAGATGTATTGTGCACGTAGTATTCAATAATATAATTTGACAAAGTTTCGAAAAATACTGATGATTACGACAGTCATATTTGTGCCGATTATTAATAAATTTTGGTAAGCGTAGAATTTTCGCAAATCAAATATAGCAACAAAAGTAGTGCTACGAGTGATGTTTCTTCCTATTTTGATATATACCCGCTCCAAATAAAACTTTTAAAAAAAGTTGCAATGAACATTTGGTTTTTAAGTAGCGGAAAGAAACTATTTAACCCCAAAACTCACGGCTAAGTAGGGGTATCGGCTGAATTATGATTGTGTTTATCATGACAGGGAGCTTGGTGGTATACCCGTCCTTGTGCGGCTATTGGATCACCACATAGAGGAGGTGCATCGATCAGCAGCCTCCTGCCTTAGAAACTTGTCCTACAGCAAGGAAAGAGACGAGAATAAGGTAGGTTGTATTGTAGAACATATTGTAGAGCTAATGTTCAGAGTTGCCCTAAAATAACGGTTCTTGGGGACGACCTTAGCAAATAAAGAAAATCAAAGAAAATTGTTAATTAGTCGTGGATACATTACTTTGTACTGAGTTTTGAAGGTAATTAAACCTCTGTTCTAAAACGTACACATCTAACCGCCTTAACTGAGAGGCTATGTCACGCTGTTTTAGTATCTTTTTGAAATCTCAAATATGTTTTGCCCTCAACTGAATTCCGAAAATATTGGTGTAGGTTTGTTATTTAAATCTATATTATGACGTTTATTCTGTTTTCTGTCATTTGTTGCTACGGATGGCAAGGATGGAAATGGATTGAAACTTGAAAAGGTTTGGCCAACCTTTTCAAGTTTTGATGCTACCTCAACAAAAAAATCAAAAAACCTATTATGGGTTGTTCTTTTTTTAAGACATTTCATTAGATATTCACCTCACAGTTTTATCAGGAACATTTTGTGCATACGTAAAACCAAGGATTTTAGCGACAAATGAACCCAAAACAAAATCATCGTGACATAGCCCGTTGAAGACAGCTTTGAACATCATGATAGAGGATAAAGGACCTAAAGGCAGAGCTGAGAAAGAAAGATTGGTATCGGAGCATCATTGCTAGTTTCTAGAACGTTGCTCATTACCCAGCCCTTGTTATGTTATAACAACATGCGTGTCATTATATGATTTTCTTTTGTGTCACTAGATTGCCATTGCTGAATGTCACGGCATTGAAGCTCTAATGAGATTGTTTAGAAGGACAGAAAAAATCGAGGTGCGGATATACCACTTCTCACTAAGAAGTATCGTCCAGAAAATTTAAGAACTTTATAGCACGTTTTATAATATTAGGGATATCTAACGTTTTTGGCTTATCAAAATTTATTATTTATACAGTTGTATTTAGTAACAACTATATCGGCTTCCTCGTGGAATAACCTTTGGTTACTATATATTAGAGACCTGGCTTAAGATTGATTTTTTTCCTCTGTAAACAGCTAACATTAAAACATCACGTGACCATGACTTCGCCTTCGCATTTTCCGTATGTGATTCAAGTGTTCACTGCAAGATCCGGTTCTAGAGTTAAAAGAATTTCGGCAAGAATTTTTCTTTTTTAAAATTTGTAAAACCTGCGTTGACGGACAAATTTACTCACAAGATCATTTTAGGTTGTTAATTATTTCTATAGTTTCCTAGACAAAATGTTGCCTTCACATTTTTACTTCTTGTCAACCCAGTTAAATAGTACCGAGAAATCAGACTGAACTAATGCTCAAAGGAAAGTTTTTGATCATTTTAACGGGCTGCATTAAAAACGCCTAATACGTAACTACTACAAACAACAAACTGTAAGCGGGTTTTAAAGAAGACTTCTGTCCTAAAATCTTATTTTTTCAAACTGTCGCCGCATTTGTGATACACCAAACCTATGGAATTATTCAGTAGAGATTTCAAAGGGATCAAACATGTTGGTCAAACATTATCAAACATTGTTGGATACAACATATTTGACCCGTTTGAACAACACAATCAAACATGTTGGATAGTATTGGACGGTGTTGGACGATGTTGGATGAAGTTTGACTTTGTTCAAACTTTATATCCAACATCGTCCAACATTTTCGTTCTCGTGATCAAAAATACGTGCCTGGTACTGAAATCCAACATTGTTGGATGGAGTTGGATTCGTTTGAACACTCCAGCATCCAACACAATCTAACACTGATCTAACACTGACCAACACCACCTAACAGTGTTGGATAATGTTTGACCAACATGTTTGATCCGTTTGAAGGGGCCTTAAAATATAATCTAGAAAATATGCGAAAGAAACTGGACGTTTGGTCATTGGGATTTTTGTTTTGGGAAGTTCTTATTCATTGGCGCCCTTCACTTGTATATCGTGAAGGGAAAAATGAAATATAGCTAGCCACCTATGAAACAAATTACCTCCAAAGTGCAGAGAGGTAGACTTAAACTATTTTAAAAGCTTTTTACTGACATAAACTTTTAAATTGAAAGTTTGTAGATTTTTAATGTAAATAGATTATACAGATATTGTTGTTGTATGGGAAAACAAGGATGTTGTAATCTATTTGGTGTAATGGAAGAAAGGCGTTATTTTGTCTTGTTGTGCTGGTAAACTTGCGTTTTGATTGGGATTTGTAGAGCCAATGATATCTTTAATTGTTAATATTTCTATATTTCGGCAGCAAAGTTTTCGGAGACCGAGAGGTAGAAAAACTATTTTATAAAGTTATTTACATGTGACATGTTTCTTGCAACACCTAGAAAGAACTCGGTGGCCAATACTGCAGAAACGACAGGAACGAACTAAAACCGTAAATAGGTGATACTAATATGTAATCAAATAAGCATTAACCTTTTGAGTTTAATTTGGCTTACAGATCAAGGAGCTAGTCTTAGGAGTCCTATGGAATGTTTCATCTTGTGATGTAAGTAATACATAATTCTATTGCAATACTCCAATTTATCTGTGTATTGTATCTTATAAGTTGATAATAAAGCAAAAATAGCCATATCAAATAAGGGTAATTTCTTCAGAGATAAAAACGTACTATATTTTACATTCCACTCAACTTTTGCTCTTTCGGAAACATGAATGTTGTCCTTTAAACTACCAAATAGTTTAAAGTTAAAATGCCATTGAACGAGGAAATAAACGGACAACATGTCCGGCAGTCCAAGGGTTTGTTTGTTTCATATCCAATTCTGAACGGACATTGTCTGTTAACCAGCCTTTATTTACTCCCTAGTGTAAGAAACTGTCTTTTTGAAAGTTAGCCCTTCGACAGAGCTACTTACACTGTTGATGGTGATGATCAAACATTCAACCTAGAGTTGAGTCACTCGTTTTCCAGTGGGCCACTTGTTCAAAACATATTTTTTGTTATCAATTTCGAACCAATACAACTTCGTAGTTCTTTTTATTCTTTCCTAGAACTTTAATGAATATTTTGATCATTACATGACCCATCAAAGTTATATTTTATTGTACTCTGATCTGTTCTTTTTGTCTGTTATTTTCTTGCATTGTGTTCTGGTCGGTTTATCTAGGCATTGCAAAGAACAGAAAAACTAAAACGTGCATTAATTAGTTCTCTACACTCTACTATAATTCCGCAGTTTTATGTCTGTATTTAAAAACTTTTTCATGCGAAAAACGAGTGTTGTACATATTTAGATTAAACTCCTCTCGATTTAGCAAACCCTGCTTATGACTGAAAAATTGAGCCTTGATCCCGGAGGTGATACTGTAGGTTGTTCTCCACCTCATTGAATGCTACCTATAATCTCGGTAAAATAGAAAAGATTGTCAACATGTTGGTCATGGTTTTACATCTAAAATTGTAGTTTCTGTGTCAAATCCTCTAAAGGTTTCTTTATTTAACGTCGGTAGTTTCGTCAGTGCATAGAACTGCTATCAATGGTAGCCGACGGTGCGCCCTTTACCCCCTCCCTCTGTCAGTTCTCCATTATACGGGTATTTAAAGCTACAGCTACACAGATCAGAGAAAAGTCAGAACAGACTTTGGAGTCACTGAGAATCGAACTGGGGACCTCCTGAGCTGGGCACATTTGTTCACTTATCAGGGTTCAGTTGTTCAAAAGCCGATTAACACTAAGCCAGGGTTAAATATTTCAACCATATTCTTGTTTCCAAATCTTACATGAAAGGATTTGAGTTGTAGTTTTGGGATCGACAAGTTTTTTTTCCTTTGAAAATCCAAACACTATTAAAGAATCGTTACCTTTTTTTAAAGAAAAAATTGCTTCTTAATTTTTTTCTTAACCCAGGGTTAAGGTTAACCGGCTTTTGATCAATCCAGCCCCAGAGGGATAGGCTCGTAGTTGTTAGAATTTTAATTCTTGCTGCATTTTTATGTACAGGAACTAAAGTTACGCGTGTTAGAACTATGTCTATTGGTACTAGTAACAACCGTGATCATTCCTTGCTCTGGCTGGGAAAAGAGACTGGTGGAGGAAGGTATAACGCCTCTGGTCAAATGGTCAGCGATATTCCGCAATGCAAGTGGCATTCTTCGCAACGTATCCTCGGCTGGTATTGAGGCGCGTAGGGAGATGAGGGAGTGCGAGGGACTGGTAGACAGTTTTGAATGGACCATCCGGGCATCTCTCGGAAAGAACGACATTGATAATAAGGTAAACGTTTTAAGTCAAATCCGATTTAGTAAAATCCTTTGACAGAATATAAAAAAAAACTTTTGATTAGAGAATAATTTTTGAAACTAATAAAGTGCATCTGGTTATCAATTGAATGATGAACACCATCAACGATGTGAGGAGCCAATTTTTTGCTCTTCTTCAAACTTAATCCTAAACGTTAGAGTCCTTAAAAGCCCATATGTGTAAAGATTTGTTGTTCTAACGAAGAGCTAGCGCTTGAAACTTCAAGTTTTTACTCTAGCTACAGTGTTGACAAGTTTTTCGAAATTGACTTGTCTAAATTATGTGTGTTTCTTAAAAGCAAAGCTTACCTTGATTAATTTTTAGTAATAATTTTTATCCTTTAAATTTGACTTCTGGTTGTTTTGCAACTATAGCAATACGGTCTTTCTAAAATTTAATTCTGAATAATAGATTCTTCAAAACTCTCCACAATAAAGAACTAAAGTGAATAAATTTTTATTTCAGTCGGTAGAGAACTCGGTATGTATTTTGAGAAACTTGTCATTCCGTTTGGAACAAGAGATTGATCGAGAGAAATACAAGGATGCGGAACCACCTAAAGACTTTGAAAAACATGAGAAAGAATCTAAGTTTAGTGCTAGACCCGGATGCATGGGAAAGTCGGCAAAGAAAAACAAAAACGTCAAGAGCTCGCGTCATCCAGTTGAGAAAAAGGACCTTGTGTTTGGTGCACCATTGTTGTGGCAACCGGACATTGTACGATCTTATTTGACTCTTTTAGCTGAATCGTCTAACCCAGAGACACTTGAGGGCGCCTCTGGTGCTATACATAATTTAACTGCCAGCAACTGGAGGGTAAGTGTTAAAATCTACTTGGTGTACGTTGAGCGTGTTGCAGTTTTATTGTCTACTGTGGTTGCGCAGACATGGGCTTTTACATAAGTATTTGTAGGAGAATGTTTTTTCCTGTACTAATCAGAAAAAAAAGAAGAATTTCGGAAAAGTTAGCATGCTCTTTGGATATTTCATTTTGAGAGAGTCATTTCAACTACAGGCCGGAGAGTTGAGAACGAAAATGTCTTCGAAACAACCTTTCAGTAGAACGCGACCAGCTTTTACTTATATTAATCAACAACAAGGATAAATGAAAGATTAGTATTCGTATGCAACTTACAGCAAAAGTTTATTCCATATATTTCCCTAATCATTGTACAGTAAGAAGAATTCCCAACGATTTCTCGGAAAGCTTGATGATAACAGATTAGGCTCATTTACTCTTCCAGTTCCTATTTTCTTTGTATGCGTCGGGAGGTAACCCGTGTAGGCGGTGCTACAGACTAGGAAGACCATTTTTGTAGGCAGTGTCACAGGCTAGTAAAGAGATTCTTACATAGGCTGGTTTCACAGACTAATAATTTCAGTTAGTTATGAAGTAGGTACTTTCGTTAAAATTTGCCCGCCAGGCCTCGTTTTGGGTTACATATTGTTTTGATTTTAAAGCTCATGAGCGAGGCTTGGCGAGCAAGTTTGAATGCAGACAAAGGATTATTAAGGGAAACCTCGGCTGTCCAATATTAATATCAAATAAGAGTTTTCCTCAACTTGTGTCCACATCAGTAGCTCGAATTTGATAATTCTCTGTATATAATTCTCGCCAGGCGATTTGTTTTGAATATTGAATTTCCTGCGAGCTGCCATCTTGAAATGTGACGTACTTACGTTGCAGTGCCAGGGCCCCACTCATTTATTCCAATTGTTTTTATCAAGAGTAGAGACTGGCACTACAACGCAACCACGTCACATTTCAAGATGGCGGCCTCTAGGAAATTCAGTGATCAAAACAAATCGCTTGGCTTGACTATATACAGAGAATTATCAAATTTGAGCTGCTGATGTAGACACAAGTTGAGGTAAACTCTTATTTGAGATTAATGTTACTGGAGAGCCGAGGTTTCCTTTAAAACGGTGAAAAAGGTCTGTGTCACAGGATAATAAAAATGTACGTACACACAGCTATATGAAGACAAGTTTGGCGTTACTTACAGCCAGTGCTAAAATGTAGTAAGGTGATAAGTTACTAGTGTGGTGGTATTTACAGTCTGTAGTGATATCTACAGGCAGTGGCAAAGGCTGGCGAAGGAGTATTTTCAGCATTTTTCATCTCAAGGAGATATGTTATTTTGCGAAATAGTTTGCATGCATGTAGTAACGTGACCATGCAGGGGTTTTCTAGCGTTTTATCTGATAGAATCTTCTTTATCATAATACGTCCCAAAATTTTGATTCAGGTATTTGCTTAAACAAGTGGAGAAAATGATGGCCTTTCAAAAAACTGACGTTGAATATTTGTTTATACTTTCAGTGGGCAATTCTTATTAGGTCGGCGGTTAGAAAAGAAAAGGGCCTTCCTATCTTGGTGGAACTACTGATAATGGACTGTGACCAAGTTGTACGAGCTGTAGCCACAGCACTTCGAAACCTCGCCATTGATAACAGAAATAAAGAAGTGATAGGTAGGGGTTCGTTGCCTGATGCGCCTTCTCCAAGGCATTCTATTGAAGGCATAAAATATCTCTCTTGTTAAAACTTTTAATAAATGTTTTGTTGATGTTTGTTGCTGTTCGTTGGATATCATTTTGATCCTTTTTTTAAAGTTTTTAGTTTATTTCTTTTTCAATTCAAGAAAATTGTTCTTTGAGTTGTAAATCGTGCACAAATTCTGGAAAATTAAGTCTTTCAGACTTACATATAACAAAGGAACAGTTATTGATATCATTTCAGTTAGGTTAATTGCTAGATGAATGAAGGTTCAGGGAAAAAAAACCTCTGTTTCATGGAACCAGAGCTAGCTAAATCCTTTTTCAGTCAAGTGGCCCATGGAGCCAGTCGGTGCTTATCTCCAGTTTCTATAATGTTAAGCTAATGCTAGTCTTTGACTCCCCTTGGACGGGACACTAATCCATCGCAGGTTAGCTCCCAGCCGGTGTTGGTACTCATTTACCTACCCCGGAATGATGGAAAGCTCAGTTAGCTTAAGCGGGAAAGAAGGTCGCACAATTGTTCAAATCTCGGTAGAGTCGGGAATCAAACTGGGGTCCTTGTGGTCGGAAGGCAGAGATCTTACCAACTGCACCAACCACCCCCACTTCTCATGGAGCCAGAATTCCTTCTTTTTTCTATTCACAAAGTTTAAAGCAACGAAACAAAACTCAAATGACCCGCACAAAGAAGTATAAAGAGCAAACCAGAAATGTGATTTTTCTGAGCCGTCGTTGTTCACGTTCCCGTCCTCGTTGCTTAAGGTCCCTAATATTGCCACAAGCAGTCTAAGGACCTAATATTTTGAGCATTCAACAGCTAAACACATACTTGGGCATGGATGTGTGTTACAGGTCTTTGTTTCTTCATCAGTTCCAAGCTCTCTCTCTTTACATGACTTGCCTCCATATTGCGGTTTGGGGTTATCACATTGCCGAGCACGTTTACTCACACCCCCATCACATAACTTGCTACAAGCAGAGAAGTCACTCCAAGAACCATAGCCACCATGAACTGAAAAAAAGATATACAGAACTTCAATTTTCATATAAACTTTTAAGCTTTTAAAAATCTTTACCATTCTTAAACAGCTTTGGTTCTAAATGCAAAGATCTTAAAAGATGTTCTTTAGCCTGATTAGGATGAGCAGTGGCAAATGTGTTGGGATTAATCAAATTTCTGATATCTGTTTTGCATTGTGATCCTAGGACAGCAACTTATAATACTTAAGGATTCATTACAGAACTACTTACAGTTACCCATAATGCAGTTTTGTAACTTTCAATCTGTCCATATACATGTGTTTAACATTAACAATTAACCTTAAATTTCCCCCATTAAACAAACAACACATATATTTATATAATTTTTTATGGTATTGTTGATCAATTTCTGATGACTATACTTTAAGATGTTTAAATATGCATGATTTCTAGATGTACATATTTTGGTATAAATACCATGTGATCAAAAGTCCAACTGTAATGAGTCTTCCAAACAATGTCAAGAAAATGAAGCTAAGTTATTAAATACTAATCAAAGAATATAGTACATCATGAAATGGCAGCACAGCAGGTATGATCTCTTCTTCCAGCCACAGGGACTCGGGTCCAATACCTGGCTCTGTTGAGATTTTAACGTTTTCTAAGTCATTCTTTTCTGCCAAAACTGATTCAGCTTACAAGGTCAGTAAATAAAAACAAGTACCAGCTTCTGTTGGGAGCTAACCTGGAATGGATTAGTGTCCCACATCAGTTGAATCAGCACTACAAGAACAGGAAATTAAACACAAGCTGTGCCACTAATCAACATTAAAAATTAAGTAAGTTATTGAAAGTCTTTAAACATTTGTTCAGACTCCAGCCAGGTAGTGTAGCTACCATTCAAAGGTGAATCAACAATCAACAAAAAGCAAGAAATAAATCATACTGCCTTTCTATTTTTACCATAATAAGCATTTGATAAAGACAGATAATTCTACATAGTTTGTTGACATTCTTTCAAGCATTTCTTGTCACAACTACTAGCTATTCCAATGAATAACCCAATTACTTCTCTTATTCTTCTTCTGAAGTGAATCCCCTTAATTCCTGCTGCATTTTTAAAACTGGTCTTATTTATATATAAAACTGTTTTCACAATAAAGTGATAAAGTGTTTTAGATTTTTTGTACAGAAGAAAAATTGTTTAAGGTGCATATGTATCAGTTGTAGGTTTTTTGTATGTATATAATATCCTTAGGGAACTTCTGCCATTACTGACCAGCAGAGCATTACCACTGTCAACCAAAGGAAGAGTCTATCAGGCGTGTGTACGCAGTGTGATGATGTATGGAAGTGAGACCTGGCCAGTAAGGGCTGAGGATAT